>CANYLF010432058.1:0-13619 GCA_948193215.1 Bocquillonia castaneifolia
TATATTCTATGGAGTTTCTATGGTAATTTGGAATTTTAATTACTTTATCTATAATTAGTGTTTATCACTATTGAAAATCATCTGATAGTAATAAACATCAAGTACAGACAAAGTAACTAAAAACCAAGTCACATATTCTGATATAAGAATGAATTTTTTTCTTAAAATTTTTAAATTGTGCTGATATAATAATTATAAATAATAAGGGTAGTTACATTTTGCCCCTATATTTTATCCTAACACACTGAATGTCATATTTGAAAACTATATATTTTTACCCTTCTGTTTTATTTTGATTACACTAATTACTACTTTTAATACAATTTTATCATTCTAATTAATTTTTTATTGAATTAAAAACAATAAATTATAGTTGACAATGAAATACGATATTCTAATAATAAAAATATTCAAATTAGTGCCTAAAATTTTTTTACTATAAATAAAAATAATAATGAAAATATTTACAATTAGAGTTTAAAAGTATTTATATGTATACTAAAAAATATGTTTATACACTAATTTACATAATTTTTATCATTATATTACCACATTTTAATATTAACTATATTTTTTTATTTTTTTATTGATTAAAAATGATTAAAATTGTATGAAAAAAATGATAATTAGTGTAATAAAAATAAAATATAGAGGCTAAAAAAATATATTTTTTAAATGTAAGGGGACATTTTAGTGTATTAGAGTAAAATATAGGGGGCAAAAAGTAATTACCCCTAAATAATATCTTAGTTAGGTTGGCAAAGCCAGAAAACTTTGATTCACTTTATCAATACAAGTCTTTAGATGAGTTTAATATTTTAAATATCACACTCAAATTTTTCACTTATATAGTAGAAAATATATAAATTCTCATATTAAGCAAAAACAAAACTTCAATCAAAGAATAAAAAATTTAAAAACTGATTATATTTCAATATATATTAAAAAATCAGATGGTTTTTAATTATAATCGAAAAAAGTAAACAAATAGATAAAATCATAAAACAATTAGGATCGTTAATGTCAAAGTTGTTGATGGCAATCAAATAAGAAACTTGGAAAGAAAGACACTAATGATTCCCTCCTTGTTTTGGCCGCACCCCGTGTCTTTTTCTTTTTAAAATGAGTACAAATAAATATTATAAAAAATAACATTAGCCTAAATTATAGTGTATATAAATGTGCCATGAAAATTTGTACAACCATGAATAATTTGGAACAAATAAGAGTATGAAAATAGAAAGAGAATTCACAAATCTTACTTTTGTATAACTGAAAAGACTAGTAATAGTAGCAGATGATTTTGCAAGAGAGGGTGTTAATTGTGTTTACAAGACCTCTTTGCATCAGATACGTATATCCATTTCCATTTATCATTCGTATAACAGAAGTGTAAGAAGACTAGAAGATGAGAGTGCCTAGAGAGCAACTCAAAATAATCTGTTAATTTTTCTACGGTCAGACCAGAATTTACAAGGTGCCCTACAATCCAGAGGCATTCATTTTCTAAAACATGTATTAGCCTCATTACAATCAAATCTAACGGTATCAAATATTTTCAGCCAAAATTGGTATCATTTTCTTTTATACATTTCTCCCTGATGAACCTTTCCACAGCTGCCTGAATCCTTTGATTTACCATACCATTCACTGTAAAGAAATTCAGCAAGGTAAAATCTTAAGCTTATAGGGTAAATAACGCCAATCCCAATGCCAAGGGATTCAACTCGAGTTCTAAGTAGAAAATTTCTGTGATAGTATCCTATCCAAATGTCTCCAATCTTCTCTAGTGTCTCTGTGCACCAAATACTTTTCAGAGTAGGTAGCATCAAATGAGGATATCAGGCACTAAGTGCCACTCTCTTGGGAGGAAGTAAAAGAGGTCCAATGTAGACTTCAGACAAAGAGATCAACACTCGATGGCATGCCAAAACTGAAGCAACAACCACCATGACGATAGAAGTCCAGCACAATTTTAGCATCAGCAATGTATCTTTCTTTGCAGAATTTAGTATCCTGGAAAAGATTACTTTGAGCCGCCGATCTTGGAAGATGGATTGATAATAATCATAGGTGGGGATGGATGAACGGGAAGATGAACCTAGGTTTTTGTTGTCAAGCTCACTTGTCAATCTTTCTTGAGAACTATGCTGCGTGGTTCTGTTGCCTAATCCAAGAGTTTGAGCTATCCATTGATATAGCACATCAGCTATGATTTTGCAAAGTTGCTGTCTGCAGGAAACTGCTTCCTTGGAAACCATTGCTCTGACTAGTGAAGCTCCGTCCTGTTGGTTTAAAAGCATAATGACTAAGAAACATGAGACAAAAACAGATGAGACCTAAACTAGCCAGCCCTATGAGACCATTCCAAACCATTACAAGGCCTCAACAGGTAAATCAATACCAGTCCCAAACTAAAACTATGATGGCTTACACACTTCACAGCAATACACAGAGGGCATATTATATTTCATCGACCATAGTGGAACATCCAGCAGAACAGATGTAGCAGCAACAATAATGAGAGAGATTAAGGAACAGAATAGAGATATGTCGTTGAGTTGAAAGTCACTTACTGCAGTCATTAGAAGCTTTCTAAGAGCAACACCATCTTTTGATGGTAAAAGGACCAAAACTAATTGTGCAACATCAAAAACACTGCCAGATGACCTACTTGTCAAATGATCAAGGGAGATTTCACTTTTTGGTGTTATTGCTCTGCTCAAGACTTTCCTGCAGAAAATACCAGAAATTCATTCACTCTAGATGATGTCATACTGCTCTAAAGAACAGGTGATGAGGACAATTGCAATCAGAACTGCAGTGCATAACAGGCAGCCTACCAGTGTCAAGTGATTAAATATGACAAAAATGATTTTCAGAAATTTCAAGTCGCGTACGATTATATACTTTGTTTGGTTAGACTGCAAGGATGATCTGAATTTGGAACTAGTATATGTTTCTTTCTTCTTTTGTGAAACTAGACCATGGGGAGAGAGAAGGAGAAGATGAAAAAAAATGGAAAAAGAGAGAATAATTTGGATAAGGATGACAATAAGATGAGCCTGCAGGGATTTAAGGGTCATGACTTACCTAGTTGATCCTACTTTCAGGAAAACAGCAAGCCGATTCCACCGGAATTCTTTCCTTTTGTCTAAAACCACCTGAAGGAAAAGAAGAACAAATTGACATCACAAACTAATATTAAATCATCAAAATAATCTAGATTCAGTATGTTATGCAAAAAAATATGAAAATTAGCACAGATAACATCATTCTGAAAGAATATGGCTCATTAAGGTAGCAAACTCATCCCTTTAAAAGTACTAGATAATTTACTAAACAATTGCTACAGCCTTAGGGAGAATACATCCCTGGAAGCTTGTGATTTCCCAACAGAAAATCCTCTGGGAAATTACACGAGGCCCATCAAATCATACTTTTGACTTCCTACATTACGTATATGCTACATAATATTTCACACTTTTCTTTTGATGTTTTTGACATGTATTGCAATAAAGAATTTGACAATCAATCAAGCAGTACAGATATAAGATAAAGCATTTGGTACCGAATGCAAAATTCTCCTTGTTTCAGCACTATTTTCAGTGAGTAGTTTTCTGACAACATATGGGTATGCAGCTTCAAATGTCTTAAAGTTCGGATCTGCAGCCACTGCCAGACCTGAGAGCACAAGTAAAAACAAAATTTATAGTAATGAGAACCTGAAAATTTTGCAAATTTCATAAATATGCCAAAACACATTCCCAACAATGACAGTATAACATGCAAGTATCACACAAATGTCAAAAGGAGAGCAAGAAAAATATCTGGATGTAGAATATTGAATGCTTGTAAGAGGGTAGAGTAAACTCAGACGGGAAAATTTTAAATGTGAAAAAAAATCTAGAAATCCAATTTTTTCATGCTTGATAAATTTGTCCAAGCCATGAAATTATTTTAGTAAGAACTTGAGATCTGAAATATAATCCAAAGGCCATTGACTACGGTCCAGGAGGATAGACTTCACTCAACCTATGAAACCATGTGAAATATCAATCTAGAAAGCACTTTTTCCATGCTTGATAAAGTAATCCATCTCATCAAAAAGCTTTAATTAGAGCTTGAGTTAAACATTATCCACAGGTCAATTCAAGCATTTGGAAAAAAATTTGGCTTTGTCACAATTGCTCTTACTGTTGCTTCGTTACTAAAGAATAATCCTGCAATGTCTTACAATGGCCAAAGAGATGCATGGAATACGAACGAGATGTTCTAACAAATAAAATAAAATTTGATCCCACCTTCTAGTGATGCAAGAGAACGCAGAAGAAGAGTGTAGTATGGTGGCATGCGGAAATGATACTTCAGGGCTACAGACCATATTTTGCTGAGAACCTTCAAAATTAATTGAATAAATCAGTAACTTGCATCATTAAATCCAAAGATCATATATAATTATAACATGGAGAAGTGACAAGAACATTATAACTGAAAACAGCCATTCCCAGTTAACTTAAGACATAGATTTGCCGGCTGATAAGAACTACCAAAGGCATGTGTTATATAATTATATGGTGCCTCACAACCTAACACCTTAAACTTTAGTGTAAAATAGTTCTATGACATGCTGTCAAAGTCTTTATGCCTCACCTATGCATATCCATGCTTTAAGCCCAAACAGGCATTCGGATACAGGGTTGCGATGAAGTTATAAAACAATTCTAGGTGCCTCACCTAGCCCAAATGGGCATCCATAAGGGTAAAGTTATGAAACTATTCTTGGTGCCTAACACAACAGCTTAAATTTTCAGGTGAAAATGGCTCTTTTGATAGTATGAATCGTGTGCAATTGACACATATATTGAAGTGCAATATTAATCATACCTCACTAACACCAAGCAAAATTGTTTAGGAGGAGGAATGCTATTTCTAATAGTTATATTCAGTTTGAGGACAATCATAAAATGTCAACCCAATCAGAGGATAAGATAAACATTTTGTTTCAAATTATTGAACATGAGAAATTGATTTCATAATTATCCACTCCCTCTGTCTATAAAAGTTGATGTGCTCCCCCATTTTAAGTACCCCAAAAAGTTGATGCATTTCAATATTTTTCACTTAGCTTTCCTTCTAAACCTTTATTAACGACCCTGATAAAATTGTGTGACTTAAATTTCAAAGTATTTTTTTTCTTATTCCAATAAAATAGTTGTTACTTTCAGATTAACATGATGCTTGTTAAAGGATGAAAATGGAAAAGAATAAAACATTTAAACCTTTTCTTAATTTTTGTGAAATTGAGAAACACAACATTTTTTTTTGAATGGACGGAGTAATAATTTAGGTGAAATTACATGTCATCTAGTACTGCTTGATGATGTCCCACAACATATAGGCCTCCAGTTGCAGCCTCAAATGGTGGACATTATCATCATTAGAGCATTAGTTGCAGAAGTTCGTAGATTCTAGGATGAAGTTTTCATTCATTAGTCAACATAAGCTTAGATAACACATCCCCTTGTGTTGTGTAGAAGTTAATTAACTTATTATAATAACTAGTTTAATAACTAGTGTGTGGTTAGTTTACTCAGCTATGCGGTTATTTTTGGTGTATATGTAGAAATATGTAGCAGCTCATGAGTGTGTGAGCATTTCTAGCCCCAAGTATATTGGAAAAGTCACAGCAATAAAATTCACTCGTGCTTTCAGAATCTAAATCTTACCCTGCTGAACTTCACATCAGGAATTCCGTCTTTGAATTCCAGCTCCCCCAAAGAATATTCCAGTTCCTGAATTAGTAGCAGCACGGCCAGTAATATCATCAGGAGATGAAAAATTCAAGTGCTAAAGAAATTTTCTCTAGAACTTATGACGAATGCTCGTGCTACGTTTATATCACAACAATTTATCATCTTCAGCTAAAATTTTGTGCCTAGTAGCAGAATGCTTGATAATATTGGGTAGAGAAATAAATATGTTACCATTGTAACCCGCCGAATGTTAGTCCCCGGCCTTATGACATCCATTTCTACAAGAGAATGCACAAGAGATTCCCAGTCCCCATTTACTATGTTCACAATAGATGAAAGCATAGCAAACTGATGCTTCTTTTCCATTTGGCAAAGTAGACCAAAATCCAAGAACCTGGTACCAAATTGACAAGAGAGGTGAATTGTGTACAATCCACAAGTACAAAAAAATCCTTAGTTCTTCCTGGATTCTCAAAGTTTATCTGTTTGGTGTTTGTGCATTATGACCAATGTGACATATCTATTGTGGATACAAATATTTGATAATATAATTGCACTATCAAACAACTTCAATTAGCATAAATTATTAGAATTTTATCTGATCTATGACATGGAAGGGAAAAAGATACCCTATTTGTCCCGATGATATGTAACGCAAGTTTCCTGGATGTGGATCAGCATGCAACAAGCCTGTTTCAATGAGCTGAACTAGTGATGCTTCCACTCCTTTGCTAACCTGGAACAACCATAAAAAAGGAGAGAGTGTGTGTGTATATATATCAATTACATATGAAATATGGTCAAAATGTAATATTGAAGCACCATTAAACTACAGAAAAGAGAGTGTCTGGGGAGTGGGAGTGAGGGGTGAGAATCTAAACCACCAACAAAAAAAATACTTGTTTTAGGAGTTAAAGACCTACTATAGTTTCTTATATTGAGGAAAAAAAAACTAAAAAGGAAGATGATACAGTTATAGCATATACCAGGTCAAGTAGTCGCCTATTTGCTTCAGTTTTCTGCCTTTCTGAATATGCAGAACCATTATCAAAAACATTACCAGCAGATAAAGAAAGTAAATCAGTTGGACTCTCGCCAACCACCCACTCCATTGTCAGAACTCTTTTTCGAGTTAAATGATTATAAACTTTTGGAATGTACATAAATTGAAAGGATGAATGAGCATCCTGCAGGGAAAGCATTAAATAGTCAATACAAACCAGAAAAAATCAAATACTAGCAAGCTATCATAATTTCACTGATAATGCTTCACTTGAAATCATCCACTTAAAACTATGTGGATTGTATCGAGCTACTTCATATATTATTTAAACATCTGTTCAACTGGGGTAAATCAACATCATTTAATTAGATTAATTTAGATAAAACATTTTCTTCAGAACTTGTTATTAGTTCACGTTCTCAATTTTCTTTATTGAACCATATTTGATATTTTCACATGCTTTACTTGTCAGGGACAAACTTTTACTTTTTCCTAACATTAGAAAAAGGCTGTCCCTCTTGTGAAACGTGTCTGAGTGCATCTGGGTGTTAGAATCTTCAATAAAATCAACTCCACAGGAACACAAATGTATCACATAGTGCAACATGTATGTCATAAAGACTTTTATACAGCAACTAAAGTTAAACTTGAATGTAAAATCAATGAGTACCAGAAATTTGGAGGCATTATTAGCCTCTAGAGTGTAATCCAGTTCCCCAACTAAACCTTTTCCGAGCTCATCAGCATATAGGCGAAGGTCATTTTTTCTCTTTGCTATCTTTTGTACCATTCCCAGCTGAAAGCATCAATGGATTTTATGGTTAATGAACAAGACACAAACAAGACACCAAAAGGACAAGGAAGAAAAAAAGATGTAGGCATAAGGAAAATATGGATCAGTACAAACCCCAAGGCGGAGAATGTAGATATCTCGAACGACCACATGGCGCAAATTAGGTCGCTGAACTTTCACCGCAACATTACAGCCATCAAGAGTATTAGCACGGTACACCTATAATGCATGGCACATTTAACTGATAAGAAAAACATCAATCTGCTGGGCATAATAATCACATGCAAAACTGTCTGCACAGTTACATTGACATTGTTGGCTTGTTGCACTCCAATTGACATATAATTAAGTAAAAACAGGCACCTGACCAAATGATGCTGCAGCCACAGGTTCCTCAGAGATGTAGGTAAAGAAGGAATCAACAGGAGAACCTAATTCCTCCTCGATGATTTTCATAGCCATGTCCCTAGGAAAAGGAGGGATTTGATCATGCAGCTCAGAAAGTGCCTGCAGTCATAACCCATAAAAAAAAAAAAAAAAAAGAATTTCACTGTGCAATACAACAACATGGGAACCTAGTTCTTCCTCAATGATTTTCATAGCTACGTGTCACCAGACAAGACAAAATGAATGTCCAGTAGGCCAGAAAGTATGAGAACAGCAAGATGTCCACAAAATGCGCCAGAAAAAGGTTAATTTCAGTATCATAATTTCATTATAGCCTTATAGGCATCAAATTAGTGCATCATCAAGGACTAAGTAGAGATCTCATGAACAAACGGAAAACTCATGGAAATTATAAAAAGAAAATCAAGTCTGACCTTGGAAATTTCAGTACCAATTATATCTGGCCTTGTTGAAAGGGACTGACCAACTGCATCAAAAAATAAAGGCATGGGATTAGTATATTTCTAAGTAGTGACCAAAGAAAAGAAATCAATAATATCAGAGCACATTATCAACTTTTGAGAACCATGTAACAAAGTATGCAAATTCTAATGTTCAAGACTCAAAATTCAAACAAGTTAGAATCCTGACCTTTGATAAAAGTAGGACCTAAGTTTAGCATTGTTTCTTTTAACACCAATCCGAAATCGTACTGAGAGATGTTCCCATTTTTATCTCTATTTGAACTTGGTTGCAATGACTTTATCATCCCCGAGGTTCTGATTCGAATAGTAGCCAAAGCAAAGGCTAAAACCACCTTTCAAAGCACACAAACCAAACAAACAAACAACAAATACCAAATTTATAAAACCACTAATATTCACAGTTACAATATGGAAATTTGTGTATAACACAATGAGAGTTGCTAATTATATACCTCGAGAAGGCGAAGAGCGACAACATGAGGCCTGCAAGTGAAGTAGTGAGCAACATCCTGCGGATCATAGACTTGAGGAAGTGGCTTGGACCACATCTTAGAGAGATAGTAGAAGTAATTAGCATATGCCTCCAATGCTTTAAGATCAGCCATTAATAAATCCACTCCAGAAAGTCCTGTTAATTCAATTGTTCATTATTAATCACAAAATAAATATAAAAAAAATTTGCATAATTAAAATAATAATAATTAAAAAAATAAAAGATTGACCTGGATAAGAAGGTTGAGGCCAAGAGTGAGGTGGCAAGGGAGGAGAAGAAGGATCTTCTAGATTCTTTAACCATAATACATCATCAAGAGTTTTAAATACTTTATGATAATGATGATTACGATTGTAATTATGATTAGGTATTTTATTAAATGCATCATTTGCCCATTCTATTCCTTTGCTTATTCCTTTCTTTATAAATTCAAAATCCTTACGCACCGTTTCTCCAAAGTACCTGAAATTATTACTATTATTGTTACTATTATTCCTTCCCTTCTTCGTCGTCGTTTTGGCCTCCCGTGTTTTTCGGAGAAAGCAGTATGTTGCCGAAGACGACGCCGTTGTAGCGGCGGCAGCTGCCATTTGGTTTGGAAAATGAAGAGCTTTTTAATTGTTAATTGTGTTTAAATTAGCTGTTAATGATGGTTTTAAAGAGTTAATAAGAAGAAGAAAATTATATTACGAAGAAGAAAAGAAAGTGCGTTTTTGTGTTTCTTGTTTCAGTCATGCTTTTTGTGCTTACTACAGGCCTGTCTGTGGTCGGTAAAGAGCCACGAAAGAGGAGGAGGAGGAGGAATCCGGTGAAGTTATCATTTTGTAGATTTGGACACGTGTTTGCTTTTTATTAGTGTTATTGTTATCTGATGTCTGTGATTTTCCAAAGGCAAAACGTCCAAATAAATCCCTCAAGTTTTTGTCCAGAACAAATAAGCCCTTTAATTATTTTTTGTCGTTAAAGCCCCTATTTTCTTTTTAAAATTAGTTCACTTAGCTCCCACATTAGTTCATATTGCAAGCTCAATGAAAATGTAAGAACAATGCATATGACGACATACACTTCGAATCCTCTACCAAACATATAACTCAAAACTAAACCACAATGAATTGAACTAAACCATTGATGCTTAGCCTTTCTGATAATATGAAAGTTGTCACATTCCTATAAATTATCATTCATAAACGATCAAGTTTAAAGTTCTCTATATCTCATCCCCTCTTTATATCTAGATTTGAAATGTAACCGTAATCAATAAAACCCAAAAATCATTTTAAAAATTGTTATATTTTGTAGCAATTTTTTTCTTTTATTAATGTAATCTGTAGTCAAGATTTTTGAGAAATCCCGTTAATGCACACTTCACACACTAATGGATCCCATTTTAAAGAGACATTAGTCTCTGCTAACTTTTATTAAGGTAAATGTATTCTTACACTAGTTTTAAAATTTTAAAAACCAATATAAGACACTTTAAACTTTTTGAATTTAATTGAAATTCATGCAATAATTTAAGAATTTACAGTATATGTATCTTTTGTAAAAAAAAAAATCACATATGGGAGAGAAAAACTTAATTACATTACTGCATTATCATTTTAGTTCCTATATTTTCCTTGTATATACTTAGAAGCATTATTAACAAAGGTAGATAACGCGGGGATTAAAAATGGAAAGATTGAAATATTTTTCTTTTAATCTAGTTACATTTCTATTTTGGAGGAAAACTTTTTTATGGACTCTATTTGTTTTCCTTTTATTTTATATTACCATTCTTTCTTTTTATTTTTTCCTCTTAAATAATAAAAATTTTAAAACATCATTTACTTCTTTTCCACAATTTACATCTTCACTCAAAGATGATATTATATCTTCTTCTACTCTTTATTTTTTTCTCTTAAATAATAAAAATTTTAAAATATCATTTACTTTTTTTCCACCATTTACATCTTCAGTCAAAGATGATATTATAATTTCTTCTACATTTCTTCTCAAAATATAGTAATGCAAAATTATGTTAGCTAATTTTGATATTCTGAAAAATAAAGACATTATGAACTTCACATTTTATCTTTTATCGTATTAATAGACTTGTTATGAAAATAATGTAGTATTAGATATCAAGAATTAAAATGTTTAGAAAATATATTTAAGAATTATATTGTAATTTAATATCGAATATAAAAATTAAAGTACAGTATATTAATTATCATATTTACATACATAACTTGATGAAGAGAATGTTATGTTTATTAAAGACAAAACTAAAACTTTATGAATGTCAAAGATTTAATATTATAAAATAATACAAAAGAAGTTGATTTCAAATAATCAAACACTAAATCTATACCTTAGTCCAAATATTAAAAAAGAAACACGATTTGCTAAGGATCATATAAAATGACCATGCACATTATTCTTATAGAGGCATTAAACGTTTTTTGAATTGGATACACTGCATTAAATATTAAGAGGAGTAAATATAAAGCTTTTAAAAATTTAATGCAAGGATAAAAGTGATTTCAACCTAAACCTAGAAGGTTTAGTTGTAATTGTTCTAAAAAAAGGAAAAGTCATAAAAGTAGACCGTTGAAGCCCGCGGATTATAGTTGAGAAATGAGTTCAAAAAATAAAACGTGATGAAGTGACCCATGGCGTGGACTAATGTTTAGATTTGATTAATCTACGCGCAATTTGTTCCAAAACTGGCATGACGCCAGGTGCCATTAGCTGCACCAGAAAAATGTTTAAGGGGTGGTGAAAAATAGGAGAAGCGAAGGGAGAGGGAATGATAGAGATGGACCGGAGGAGGCAGGAGTTGATTGAGAAATGAACAAAAAATGATAGAAGACTGTAGGGGAGAGGTCTGGAAGGTGATGGGCTTCCCAGGTGGGAGAACAGGGCCGGCCGTCCTAAACTTATTGTGAAAAATGGATCAACTGAACTGATGAATTTCTGTTTCAAAAATTAATTTGACTATAAAATTAAAGGATATTTTCATAAATACGCGATTTCCTAAAAATAATTGTGTCCAGCGTAGTTTGACTTTTTCCTTTTTAATTTTACAGCATTGAATTTTTTTATTCCCAGCGTTACGATTTCAAGCTTTTTATTTCTAAAAATAAAGTTCTTCTTTCTAAATAAGAAACACGTAGGCTTCTCACGCTTCTCATGTTTCTTTGTCTCTTTCGGAAAAAAAAAACAAAGAAAAATCAACATGAGATTTCTTCTACTTTTCTATCAAGCACTCACCAAGTTATGATTCTAAGCAATAACAAATCTTAGAAATATGGAGAAAATGATGAATATCATAAAGCCAAAACCTAATCTGCAAAAACAATTAAGAGATTGTCAACAAAGGTGACAACATGATGTGGCAGCGTCAAATCCAAGGTTCTTTTGGTTTATAGATCTGATCTAGGTTTTCAATTTCTAAATTTATTTTTGTTAGTTTTAGTACTGTTTCTTTTTTATTTTACAGAAAAAATTTTGATTTTTTTGGATGTGAATTTTGATTTTATAGATAATCGTTATTAGAATAGCATGGCTTTTGGCTATTACTGCTCTACTATTTCATTATTTTTCTTTTGTTGATTGGTCAAATCCTAGATTCTTTTAGTATACTTCAACTTTTTTTTTCAAATTATTTATGTTTTGTTGTCAAAATTTATTTGTAAATACGTAATATCTATACGAAATACAAACTTTGATTTTGTGAATTAAATTTTTATTTCTGTAGAAGATTTTTCATTTTCTTTCAAAATCATTTTTTATACAATATACTTTATGCAAACTTCTAGTAAACTTTACATATACTTTAACTGTGATTTCAACAATAATCTTAAGATATATTTTGGCATATGTATGGTATACTTTGTATTAACTTGCAGTGTACTTCTCCTATACTTAATTTATAAAAATCAATAATTATTTTATTGATGAATTGTGTTTTTTTTTAAATACAAAAATGGAAAATATATCAGTAATCTTGAAAGTTAGAAGGAAAGAAGAAGAGCCGATGTTAAAATATTTCCAGAAATATATTTCCTTTATTTTTTTTGGTGTTCTACGTTTTAAATTAAAATTTTTTATCAAAGAATTTTTAATATTTGTGAAATTGAAACTTGTGAAGAATTTTGCATAGAATTTTTATGTGAGAAACTTTATTTTATTTTAGTTTTAAATATTATATATAAATATATATTTATATATATTTATAATTTTCTATGTATTTTACCAGTTATTAGTATATTTTCAATACATTTCTGGTAAACTTCTTGTATACTTTGTATATAATTTTTTAGATTTGGACTTTGTATAAAATTGTATACAAAGAGCGAGAGGAAATAATCATATTTATTCTTTTTATTTAAATAAATAAAATAAGGAGAAGGAGAAGTAAGTCAAGTGCTATCCACTTTTTTTTTTTTTTTTTTGCGGTTTTGATATGCAAAATTTAGAAGGTTGGGGAGGAGGAGGAGGAGGAGGAGAAGGAGACACGAGCTATTCACCTTTTCTTTTACTTTCTTTTTGTAGTTTTATTAATTTTGTTAATGTACACATGTTGGTGCTTTGTGAAATGAGATTTCACTTCTTTTTTTGTGTTTTATTAATTTATAATTTGTCTTATAAAAAGTTACTTCTAATATACATACAGTATACTTCAGATTTTCTTGATTTATGAAATTCAATAACACTT
>CANYLF010432759.1:0-10168 GCA_948193215.1 Bocquillonia castaneifolia
TGACTTACCTCTTAAGAAATTGGCTAGAAGCGCTTGATAACCCTCAGATCTAATTAGAGTGACTTCTTTATTTCTTCTTAATGATTTGAAGTTGCTAGAGACTTGTTTCAATGGATTAGAAACTCCAAAACCACCCTTGAATGCAAGATTCAAGGAGTTTTTATGCTTGTTATGTGAAAAAGTGAATGTAGAGTTGTGTTTCTTAGCTATGAATGAGTTTAGAGTGTTGATATCAGAAATCAAACCCTAAATTCGTAAGCCACTGTTGCCTCTTTCTAAAACCTAGTTTTAGACATGTATTTATAGCTGGTTTAGCTTAAAACTTAAGCTAGGGTTACCACAATCAGTTTCCTAATGAAAAACAATGACTTGAGCCTAAAGCAAAGGATATTTTGGACAAAAATAACCCTCCAGAGCTTTGGGACGCGTGTATGGCTCATATGGACCATTTTGGGATGAAATAGCCCAAAAATGGGTTTTCTACAACTAAAAATGAGTGACTGGTGTTGGGGGCCCAACGGTAGTCTTTCTTGTGGCGTTGAACCCAACACCAGTCACATGAGTGGCGTTGGGCCTAACTCCACTTAGAAGAGTGGTGTTGGCCTAACTCTTTAGAGTGGCGTTGGGCCCTTTTGAGCCTTCAAACGTCTGATTCTGTAAAATCTTAAAACTGAGAAAATGTGCAGAATGGCCTCAACTACCAACCATCAAAATTTCAAGTCATTTGGACACTCATAGAAAAAGTTATGATAAAAACCATTTGAAAAATGCATTGTTTATGCTTAAAACTAGATTTTGGGGTAAAACATGCTATGCAAGCTTAGAAAACTCTCAAATTGAAGTAATATAATCTCTAAAAAGCAAATGTCAACTGAATTCATGTTATTTCGAACATGAATGATCATTACTGGGCCTCCGAGCCGCTTCCGTATATCTACATAAAAAATTAGGTGTTAACAAGCCCCATTTGGAGTTCCGACTAATACCGGATCGAGTGAGTTTCATTTTGAAAGCACACTCTCCCAATACAGTCCTAAGGATCGAATTCTCAACTTCCAAGTGTAAAGCCTGCAAGTATCCGCTTTGATATATAACTAACACACAAATGTGAAATACTTTCCAAATTAGTGTTATTTTAAATGTATGTAAAATAACACTAATAACAAAGTATTTCACATTAATTTTGTGTTAGTGTTGTGTATATATATATCTTAATTATAAAAAAAAAGTCTATAATTTATAGGTTTTTGACAATTGTTGGTGCGAATTGGAGGATCGGGCCGAGGATTGCCCCCTCTTCCCTTCACTCTCCTTTCCCTAATATGAACCTCGAGCCATCAAAGCCATTCTAACACAGCTTGGCCTGGTAGTGAGTCTGTTTATAGTCACTACTGTTGTCATAGTAAACAAGCAGGTTGAAACTTCTAGGAAAAAACTTCGAATTGGGAGGGTATCACAATTTTTTAATAATTACGCAACAAATGTTAATTTATCAATTTTTTTTTCAAAAGTACTTCTTGTTAGTAGCTAAAAATTGATCATCTTACTCATTGTAGCAATTTTTTTTAAAGAAAAATAAGAAATTAAATTAAAACGTCGAATGATACATTAATTATAAAAGTCAAAATACATTGTTTTATTTTTTAAAAGGCGTGTATTTAACTTATTATGTAAATCAAAACTTGTAATTTGAAATAAATATGTGCATTTTAGTAATCTTAGGTTAACTAACTTTTAACAAATTGAGTTAGATTGTCATCAAAATTTTTAAAAAAAATATTCTAACAAGTTACTGTGATATTTTTTATTGAAAAAATGATTACAAAGTTTTTTTTCAAAACGTATTAATAAATTAATATTTTTTATTTAATTATTAAAAGTTTACGATATAATTATTAAAAGTTAAAAATTTGAAGTATTGTTTAGTAATTAGGCCTATTTTTTCGTTTAAAATTTTACTAAATTATAAAAGAATGTGTTATTGTATATATAAATATGTTTTTAAATTTTTATAAGTAGTAATAAACATGCTTTTATAAAATTTTAAATAAATGAATAAGTATTTATTATTTTTTATTTACATATAAGTGTGCGCCAAGTGTTAATTAGATAACTTTTTTAAATGACTTATTAAAATTAATTTATGTTGTCTCACAAGATTTAGCCTAATAGTGAAGACATTACTATCAACCTGGTAGTCTCGAGTTTGAATTCAGAGGAACCGCTACCGTTGGAAGATTTAGGGATGGCAACGGGGTAGTCGGGACCAGATTTTACCTTATTTGTGCCTGCCTTGAACTATTATTAGTTATACCTTGCCCAGCCCCATACCCAGATATGTTATAATATTTCTTCCTCTAATCCGTCCCATTATAAAATTAAAATTCCTTGACCTAACTTGCCTCGCCCTGCTTGTAATTTAAAATACATAAATAATATAATATTTTTATAATTTATATTTATTTAATAGTATTTTTGTAATACATACATACATGGGTGGGTCGGCTTTAAATTATTCACATTTTCTTACGTGGGACGGGTTCGGGACAGGGCACATAATTAAATACGAACTTGATTAATGCCCGCCAATAAATCCTTCGGGTATACCTATAATCCACCCTGAATCAAGTTAGACGTTGACCTACCCGTCCCATTCGGATTGGGTCAGATCGGGTACCGTGGGTATGGGTAAAATTACCATCTCTAGGAACATCATGGCTGAATTACCACACAACTACTTATACTACTAGGCTTACGGGTCAATTTGCCCCCTGAACATCTATCCAATGTTCAATTAGTTCAGATTTTTAAATTTTGATCAATTTACCTACTGATTTGTCAAAATAGCTAATCACACCTAGTTTCTTCTTTTAATCACATAAATGTTACAAATTATACAAAAATTTATTGTTAATCATGTAATTAATGTTAATGTAATAAAAATAATAATTTTTAAAAGTAAAAATAAAATTTTTATTTTACTATGTTATATAACCTTTATTCTACATTTATTTTATATTTAGAGTATTATTTTAAATAAAAAAATTTAATTTCATAGGTACCTACTTATTAAAAGAATAAATTTCATTTTAACAAGTTGATGAGTAAACTAAATGAATTTAAAAAATATGGGCTAATTGAATATTGAATACAAGTTTAGGAGGTAAATTGACCCTTAAGCCTGTATTGAATTATGATACTCCCTTTTTTTTCAAAGGAAAGAAAAAAATGAAATCTTAACGGTTTATATATTAAAAATAATAATTATTAGTTGAAAACAATGCTAATATTTACACATGCCAAAGGAGTACAATGGTTTGAATTTTGAAAACGAAAATCAAAGCTAAAATTGATACATTTCAAAATCAAAAAACTGATCCGGAGGAAGATAACTTTCAATTTCGTTTTTGCACTGAGGAAAGAAATAAATATACTAGATTTTACAATTAGTAACCTCATAAACCAAAATTTATTTTTTCTTTGATGGGGATATTTTCAAGGCTACCTTTATAGATGTGAATCTTAAGTACTTGTGACTTCTTGGGTGAATGATCTTGCTTTATAGGGTTTAAAAAGAATTTTGATCATTGCAGATGTCTTGCCCAAAATTGTTCCTCAAGTTTTGATCAATTGTCGGAGGTTTGGTTTCGCCCAATTTCTTTCTTAAACTTTCTCTATGTTATGTTTGAAAGCTTTTATTATTATTATTATTATTATTATTATTATTATTATGATTATTGTTTTGGTTTATTTGTTCACAGGAGCTTCATTCCCTATTATGTGTGCTCTCCAAATAGTACCACAAGAGATTTGATCAAAGGTCCAGATGAGCAATAAATACGGAGCATATGGATGCAGTGTCTTCATTTTTTTTAGTACTAGGATCTTAAAATTTTGATTGTATAATTCCGTGAATCATTAAGAATATTGTACCGTAGAGAGACTAGAGATGTATCCATTAAGACAGATTTAGTTTTTAAGTATTCTCTTGTAGTTATTTTCATTTCCTGTAGATATTATCAAAGCAAATTCTTAGTCTCAGTTAGCAATGTATTTTTTTTTGAAGGAAATGGTATATTTTATTGTGTAACCCTTGGCTATCATTAATTTATGTATTTATTATTTGATATAATTTAATATTAATATTTTACTTTTTTATTTTTAGTTTTATTTAATTAATTTTTTAGACAATAAACTAATAATTATTGTAAATTTTAATTAATTTAATCGTAAAAATAATAATAAATTCATTATTTAAAATATGTGACAATTTATTGTTACTATTGGTAGTATTTTGTGACAATATATATTAGAGTTTACATCACCTTTTAATTTTTTTTTAAAAATTTATTTGTGACAATATCAAGCCATCCATGATAAGCAGTTAATTTTTAATTACAATAAAATTTATCACCGAGAAGACAATATATAACAATAATTTTGTTGTCACTGATTATAAAAGTTTATGACAATAGCTTTTGTCACTAAACATAATCCTTGTGACAAGATATTAGAGTTGTCATGAGATTTGAAGTTAATTAATTAATTAATTAATTAATTGTGACCATATTAACCAACATGGTCTTGGCTTAGTGGCAAAGTCAATTGACAAGGAAGCCCCAATCAAGGAAGGTTTCGAGTTCGTGCCTCACCTTCTTTGGGAGAGAGATGTGGCTTTTCTCGGTCAGAGATTAGTTTGGACAATGATAAAACTGGGTCTATGATACTCCAGTGGGTGTGTGCGTACCACCACTTATCATAAAAAAATGTGACAATATTATATCATATGTGACAATAAATTGATTTTCAGTTACAAGTTATTTTGTTACTAAAACTATAATAAATGACAATAAATTTGGTGTCACATATTATAATTTTATGTGACAATTTTAACCTGTTACAATTTATAATGATTTTTAGCTACACAGGTATACGTGACAATCATGTGACAATTTTTTATTGTTATAAAATATTTTTGTGACAATTTTCTTAATTTATGTGATAATTTCTGTTGTCAGATATGCATATATTCCTTGTAGTGCGAGCCAATGCCATCTTCAAGATCACTGTTGACAATTAATCTTATTCTTATTCGAAAGTTGTTAAAGAGCATGCAGTTTCTTAGGTTTTGGTTTGATTAAAAGCAAGAAAGGTGTTGATTTAAGTTTTTCTTCTCTTTCTTTCCAACGGTATAGCACGAGAAAAGCATCCTTATTGGAGAGGCAGAATCCATCAATAAAGTTGAGCTCAGGGCCTAAGTCTACACCAACAAGAAAAGAAGTAGCGATCAGAAAAGAAATAAGGGCCGAAACAAGTCCCTAGTGGTCATACGTAAATAGCTTGGCATAATCAGTAGAGCTTCTTTGATCCTCTACATACCTTGTCCATAAAATAATAGAGATAAGACAGAGCAACAGTTCCCCAGTGTAGACAAGAAGGGGTTGCCTTAGATCCTGAGCCATGACTAGCAACTGCGGCACTGTGTGTTCAGCAACAGGGCTGAAGTGGTAGTTGCCACCTGAACCGGCATCGGGAATGTCTTACAAGGTGTACGCCTTGATTCCTCTTAAGAATATGAATGGTGCATTTAGCCCAGAGATTCTAGGATCGGACTTATAAATTCCTATAGTGTGATTCTTTACCCAATACTCTTAGTATTATGCCAACCTTCATTCCTTCTAACAAGTAATAATAACATATAACAATTATCATCTACCTTTTACATACATACATGCAATGGTGAGTTTCTAATAATCAAACAAGGGTTAATTTTAACAATTACTAACCATCATTAAGGTTAATTAGCATGCCTAAGTCATAAGAAGCACGACAACACATCAACACATCATCATAACCTAGGGTTTCTACCATTTTTAGCCTAAAACGATTACGAAATTCACATTAATAACCAATTTAATGAATTAAAACACTTAAACAGTTACCCAAGAAGTTCCAGAAGCTTACCTCATCTCTGAATTCCACGTGAAAGCTATTGTACATTCACAAACGGGCCCGTACACTACTGATCCAAGCATAACGCCACAAAGGAGACATAAACAAGGGCCAAAGCCACTCATGGGAGAAGCGTTTGAGCCTAACACTACTCACCTACAAGCGTTGGTGCCCAACACTACTCCTGGTAGTGGCGTTGGTGGCCAGGGCAAAAGCAACATGCACAATTCGATGGAAAAATGAAAATTTCAGGTTTACCAAGCCTGATAAATGATTAAATAGTAATAAAAATGCATAAAACAAACACCAAAGCACATCATAATGCATGAAGAATGACAAAACAACCTAGATCTAGTTATGGCATGCTTAAAATATAAAAAAAAAATTCAAACTTTACCTACAAAACATTCAAATTTGCAAGCTTTATGTAAAATAAATAGAAAATAAACTAGTTCATGGCAATAAATGACATTTATAATGGAGATCAATCATAGAACACATCATTTAAATGCATTTAACAACATTTAACAATGATTAGAATGCATGTTCATGGTATTTAATGGCGTGCAAATCACAGATCTGAATTGAAAACATCATTTAAACATGTTCACAAGCAATCATAAATGAATTACAGTAATAAAAACATGTGAAAACAGAATATTATGACATACAAATCATTAAAACATGGCAGAAAACAACAAAAACAAGAGATTAGAATACTTACCTTTACAAGAAAATGGATTTAGAAGCCTTGAGAACCCTCAGATTTGTTCTAGAGCATCTTTTAGGTTGCTTTTCTTAGCTTTAATTGCTGGGAATTCAGAAAAGGTGTATGCTTTGATGTAAACTTCAAGATTTATGTGAAAAAGGTGATGCCTTTATGCCTTGAATTCTTTGAATGCTTTATTCTTATGTGCTTTTTGTTTTTTGTTTTTGTATTCTGATCTCATTTCCTTATTGTGTTTTGATGTATGTACGTGAAAAAAGTGTCTTATAGTCTAACCTAGCATAGTTCTTAAGCTACTTTAAGTCACAAGACTTCCACCTAGACTCAAATATGAATCTAGTCCTGTTTATAGACTAAGGAAGTATTTTGAATGACTTGAAAGTGGTTAGATAGAAGAATTTCCATCAAAATATGCTGGTGAAGTTTTAAAATCAAGTGTACAGTGCTCCGGGCTGATCCTCCCTTAAATCGGGCTTGAAAAGGCCAATCTGGTGAACTCTGGGTCCAACGCTAGTCCCAAGAGTGACGTTGGGACCAACACAAGTCCCCCAAGTGGCGTTGGGCTCAACTCCAATGTCAGGAGTGGTGTTTGGGCCTAAAACAAGGCAGAGAGTGGCATTGGGGGCATTTTGGGCCTCAAAACGTCTGATTTTGAAAAAGTGCATAAAAGATAAAACATGTAGAATGGCCTCAACTATCAACCCTAAAAATTTCATGTCATTTGGATAATTGTAGAGAAAGTTATGATGACAACCGTCTGAAAAATGCACAGTTTATGCTTAAAACAAAAAGTTTAGGTCAAAACATGCTTTTCAAGCTTAAAACGATTTGAAAACTTCCTAAGCAATCACAAGAGAGCAAGAGACAACTCAATTCATGCTTTTAAATATATGAATGATCATCACTGGGCCTCCAAGCCACTTCTACATTCCTGCATCCAAAAATTAGGTGTTAACAGAGTCCTTGCACATTGTCCATCCCGATCCTCCAAAGTTAGCCGATCCGCAAACCCGCGAACTAGCTCGTCAAAGCCCAAAACTCCAAACATTATCCATTGTCTCCAAATCAATAAGGTTGCATACCTACATGAAGTTCACACCAAAACAAGTGTAAATTTCCATAAAAACACAAGAGTTATAAAGATATCAAGTTCACACTTGTATGATGCATAACTAGAGGATTTTACACGGTTTTGGTTCAAATTAGGTTAAATTCTCCTAATTTAATGTCTTTAAGCCCTAATGTGTATATGTGTGTTCCACAGATATCAACCATCTCCAATAAAAAAACATTTTCAATGGTTTTTTTTTGTAATATCCGGTATTTTTTGGATTTTTTATATTAATTTTTCATTGGGGTTTTAAATTTTTGATGGAGAATTTAGATTTTTTTATCAATAGAATTTTTCTTTCATATTTTAAATACCCTATTTATTAAACGATATTAGTCTCATATTGATTTTGTATAAAAGTTTTAACTTCAATTCAAAATGATAAGTTATACAATTTGTATATACAAATTCTCTTTTAAAGTATTATTTGGAGATTAGAAATTTTAATTTTTATAAAATCATGGTATTATTAATAGTTATCAAAATTTCATTTATTTATTGTAAAATTTTGTGTAAATAATTATAATATAATTTATATGTAGTATTTTAAGAACTTAGAGTTCTTATAGTGATTCTATTTATTTTATCTTATGATTTATCCTATTATAGTCTTGAAAACATATTATTACTCGTAAGAAATTATTTTAATAGTAATTGGATATTAATAAAAAATTTCACTTCTTTTCTTAGAATATCGCAAATATTATTTTGATATTCTAAGGTTTAATTCTATATCTAATTAAAATTATTTATATATGTATAAATACTAGTATAATATTTAAATACTTTGTTTTTAAGATAACTAATTTGTAATCTAGTTAATCTAGTATATATATGTATAATAATAAAAGTAGTAGTTAATAAATTAAATACCTTTAATAACAATAATAATAAATAAAGTAAATAAATTAATTAATCATATATATATATATATATATATATATATATATATATATATATATATAAAATAGGGACATAAATGACAGAAAAAAAAGACGGGAAGGAAGGGCAAGATTGAAACAAGGAAAATTCTAGAAAAAAAGTCAAAAAGACCCCTGAGATTTCTCCCGACATCTACAGTGGTCCTTCATCTTCCTCGGCACCGATTACCCATTTTTGACCACCAACCTAGCAATACCGGCGTCTATGGAAAGCTCTCAGCGTCTTCTTTCTATTGACACAAATTTTCCTAATTTTAGTTGTGTATTGTGGACGTACGAAGTTTCACCATTTCCGTTCAAGTTGGCCTTCGTGAAGCAAGTGCCTCCGGCCATTGTTCATCCGAATTGATGATAAAATCATGATCACCGGCCAAAAACATGTGGATTAGGAGTTGTGCGCGAACTTGGAAGGTGGTGTAGGCCGGTGAACGGCGCGACGTTGTCTTTTGTCCTTCCTTTCAGTTTTGGCTTTGATCTATGTTGTAGGGGACAACTTGTGGCGCGTGAGGCTTAAGAGAGGACTGGTGGTTAGATTGCGTCGCTTTCTGGTAAGTTTGGGGCCCAAACGGCTGCCACCCAAGGCGGCGATTAAAGCCCACGCGCTGCCGCGAGCGGTGGTTGTGGGACCCGACCCGAAAACTCCAAAAATAATTTTAAAATTTATAGAAAAATATGATGAATATTTCCCGTGAATGTATTATAGTCAAATTGTGTACGATTTTTAAATTAAAAATCCCCGAAGTAAAAAGACAGTCTATAGAAATTACCGAAACGCGTGGAAAATAATAGACATAATATGTTTAAGCTTTAAATAGATTGTTTGGGTGATAAATAGGTGAAAATAGATTAGAAATGAATTTTTGATAATTTATAATTAATTAATGTTATTATTAAATGGTGTATATTGTATACTTATAACTAGAAGGTTTTGATAAGAAATGTAAATGATCAAGATAAATTAATAAAATAAAGGTAAAAATGATTATGTTAGAATTAGATATCAATTATGTAGAATTAAGTGTAATGGTTGGCTAGTAAGTAAATAAATATTGATAATACGGTAAATAAATAGGATCTAAATAATATAATGAAAAATTGATTTAAGTAGATAGGAAATGATAGATAATTGAAATTAATATAATTAGTGTAGTAATAATAGTAATAACAATAATAATTGTAATAATAAGAATGATGAAATAATTATAGTTATAATAATAATGGTAGTAATACTAATGTGAATAATAATAATAATAATAATATAATAGTTGTAATAATAATAATAATATTATAATTATAATAATAATAATAACCATATGTATATATAATAATAAATACTAAACTCAAGTAATAACACTAGTAGTAGTAGTGGTAATAATTGTGATAAATTATAATGTAGACAATAATAATAGTAATGATGATAATAGCAGTAGTAGTATA
>CANYLF010432763.1:0-10610 GCA_948193215.1 Bocquillonia castaneifolia
TTGAGTTTTCTATGGTTGAAAGGATTTTCTAAGGGGGTTATAGTTTCTTAAGTAGAGTATATTAAGTAAATATGTATTTTTATGATTGTGGATGATATATTTATGTGTTGAATGCTTGATTTGGTTTATAGGAGGTAAAAATTTGAATAGAGAAGTTGGAAGTTCTTCACAAGCTTTAAACAAATTAAAGGAAGTGTAACTTTGTAAGTAAATAGATATTAATACTAATTATATGATTTACTTGTGTGTTTTGGTTGATTTGATTAATTATCTATAAAGATATTTAATGATTGGTTGAGTGAAATTGTAGTTATGATTGAAGAATGTGGAATGGTTTAATGGTAGTGAAATTATTTGTGAATGAATGTGATCTGTGATGGTTGTATGAGAAAATGATAATGGTGATGGAATTGGAAAGTAAAGGTTTGGATTGAGATGAAATCGATTGTGATGGCTGGATTGATTGTTGAGATGGATTGATTGTTAGATTGTTTGTTGAATTGATTGGTTATGTTTGGCTTGGTAATGAGCTCAATTGTCTAAGTGTGTGGTTAGGATTTGGTAACCCAAGTGTTAAGAATGAAATTGTGAATTATGATAAAACCCCTAGAAAGGTGAAAAGGGGAATTGAAATGAATGATGTTAAACCCTTAGAAAAGTGAAGAGGGGAAATTGATTAATTGTGAATGGGCAAACCAATGAGAAGATTTGATAATGGAAAAGATGAGAATTGAATGATTTGATAGAGTTACCTTTCCTTTAACCATACATTTAGATGATTTATCTAATTATCAAGTTTGATTGTCATTGGTGATTGGTAATTTGTGATTGGTGGTTGAAGATGTGGTGGATGTTTTAATTGATTTGATGAGGCAATATAACCTTTTATGTTTGTATTATTTGGAATTGGAAGTGCTATGTGTGTTGGATTAGTATTAGCAGTTATTTATTTACTGAGTTGCCAGCTCACCCATTGGCATTATTTTTCAGGTTGTTAATACTAAAAGTCCAAGTGCATTGCAATAGAGGTGTTAGGTTGGCCAGTAGATCACGATCATATCTTATGCATCTGAATTTACATGTATAAGCATGTGTAAAAGGGTTTTAAGTTGATAGCTAAGTGTGTGTTGTGTTGATGTTTGTAGAATTGTGTGAATTTGTGTAATTATATGAATTATAGAGTAAATAATTTGTAATGCAAATTTAATGTGAGTGGCATGTTGTTTCCTGATGGTTTTGGCAAAATTTCAGCTTCAAAAATTGTAGGTTCTGTGTCCCCAAAGTCGTGCTCGCAACTGTAGAATCGCCCCTACGGTTTTTGAGAATAGAATGTCAGTTTTTTCAGCCTTTCTACTTGTTTGATCACGCCTGCGATCATGCATGTCGCCCCCGCGACCAAGTATTTTGTGTTGTTTTCTTAAATTTGTTTAATTACTTGGGGTGTTACATTACAACTCTATAATTCTCCTAATCCAGCTCATGCAATTTGGTTCCGTTAAGAAGAACTTGTCCTGAGTTGGATCACCAGGTCTACTTCAGAAAATTTTGTATCTCAGGTTATTGGAACTTCGACGATGAAGGAGGCTTGGGATAAATTGGCTGCTATTTATGGTTCAAGTTCAAAAGCATAAGTTCGGACGATCAAGTCCAAATTTTTCAAGTTGGAAAAATAGAATTCAGAATCCATCACGAATTACATTCATCACGCCAAACACATGTTTGATCAATTGGCTTCTCTTGAAAGTCCAATGACTAAGGATGATCTTGTTCAAGTTGTGATAAACGGCTTGGGAGCTATTTACTGTCCCTTTATAGGCTCCCTTAAAAACCAACTTGATGTAGTTTCTTTTGATAATTTGTTTGGGTTATTGTTGAGTAAGGAGGAGAATTTGGTGCGTGATTCTTTTCCAAATGATGTAGTTCAGCCTACAGCACTTGTTGTTCAAGGAAACAGCAATTCAAATTGACCTGCCACCCCAACAATTATAGTGGATAAGGTTGTGGTCGTAGGAGAGGAGGCCGAACAGGTTATCAAAATCGGTCCTCACCAACACCTAATTCCTATGGTTGTATCGATCCTTGGCCCCTATCCTTCTTCTTATCAATCTACAGATTCCTTACAGTGTCATAATTGCCTTGGATTTGGCATGTTGCCCGTACTTGTTCTAATCCTTTTCGTGGCCGTGGTGACTACAACCCGAGACCATCTTACTATCCAAAAGCTGCACCGATCCAATTTTGCAACACCAACTACTTTTCATTCTCAACCATGGTTTCTTGACACAGGGGCATCGCAATTTTTGAATTCGGATCTCGATAATCTTACCATACATTCGGATTATAATGGTACTGAGACCGTTAAAATTGGCAAAAATTACAAACTTCTCATATTGGTTCTTCTTTTTTTAATGCTAAAAATAATTCTTTTACACTTAATGATATTCTTCATGTTCCTCAATCTTGCTCTAACTTAATTTTCGTTCACTCTTTTGTTCATATTAATAATGTTTTAATTAAATTTTTCCTGCCTATTTTCTTGTTAAGGACATCCCCACGAGACGTATCATGCTTACAGGACCGAGCAATGATGGTCTCTATCCCATCCAGCTTGAGCCGAATTCTTCTTTTCCTACGACTACTCATGCATTGGTTGCTACACTCTAAGATTGGCACTCAAAATTTGATCGTGCCAATTTAAGATCCTTTCGGCAGGCCTCACCAAGCCTCCATTCCGTTTTTAAATAATAGCTTAAGTTCATGTCATGCTTATTGCATAAGCAAGAGTCATAGATTTCCTTTTCCTTTATTCGATTATCATGCTACTAGTCCATTAGAGTTAGTGTGTTCTGATGTTTGGGGTCCTGCTCCAGTTGATTCTATCAATGGAGAAAAATATTATGTTTTATTTTTTGATCATTTTAGTAAATATTGTTGGATTTATTTTATGAAAAGAAAATATGATGTGTTAAATATTTTTATCAAGTTTTGTCATTTAGTAGAAAATTTTTTTAATTGTTCTATCAAACAGTTTCAATCAGATTGGAGAGGTGAATATCAAGCACTACAAAAATATTTACTTGAAGATGGCATTACTCAACGCAGTGCCTGCCCTAAAACGCCACAGGAAAATGGGTGTGTTGAAAGGAAGCACATTGTTAAAACCGGCCTTTCACCGATCCACCATTCTTCCATTCCTATGAAATTCTATACCTATGCCTTTGATACTGCCACTTACATTATAAACCGACTAAACACTCCTAAGCTACAAAATTCGAATCCTTTCCAAACCCTGTATGGCAAACAACCTGATTATAAATTCCTATGTACTTTTGGACACTTATGCTATCCTTGGCGTTGTCCTTATAGTGATAACAAATTTTCTCCTCGATCTCATTGTTGTGCTTTTGTTGGTTATAGTAAATTAAACAAAGGTTATTACTGTTTTGATTTAGAAAATTC
This sequence comes from Bocquillonia castaneifolia, assembly GCA_948193215.1. Taxonomy (NCBI): domain Eukaryota; kingdom Viridiplantae; phylum Streptophyta; class Magnoliopsida; order Malpighiales; family Euphorbiaceae; genus Bocquillonia; species Bocquillonia castaneifolia. The sequence continues at coordinate 3,460 of CANYLF010432763.1, forward strand.
AAAAATTTATGTCTCACTTGATGTTGTTTTCTTTGAACAAGAGTTTCCATTCAAGTCAAATTCGTTGCCTTCTTCTGTTGTCAAGCAATCTGAAACTACTCCTGATTCCATTCTACTGCCTTCTTCAATACCTATTTTTTCTCCAACAAGTCCTATCCTAACAACTCCTGTTCCCAATTCACCACAAACTTCTACACCTAATACAACTCCTATAAATCCTCGTACTTTATGTTTTAATCGCTTTCAACATAACCTAACTTATACTCCTCCTACTCCTTCTAATTTTCAACATCTTGTAACTTCTAGTTCCCTTGGCCTACCTCTAATTGCTCCCACTTCCACTAAAACACATCCAATGGTTACACGTACTGACACTCATTCTCTCAAACCCAAAGCTCTTATTTCAATTTCTGATCAAGTTATGGAGCCAACCTCTTTCAAAGAGGCAAATAAACATCCTGAATGGTGCCAAGCCATGAAAGAAGTAATTGATGCAATGGTCTCTAATGGAACTTGGGAGCTTATTCCACCGCATTCATCACAAAATGTGATTAGATGTAAAAGGGTATTTCGGGTTAAATACAACAAGGATGGTAGTATTGATCGCTATAAAGCACGATTGGACATAAAAGGTTATCATTAATGGCCTGGGATTGGTTATGTTGAAACTTTCAGTCCTGTTGTTAAACCTTCTACAATTCATGTTCTTCTATCACTTGCAATTTCTAATGGTTGGACTATCAAGCAATTGGATGTCTCCAATGCATTCTTAAATGGTAATCTCGATGAAGAGGTATTTATGTAATAACCTACATGTTTTAAACATGATGCCTTTCCTTCTCATGTTTGTAAATTGAAAACGTCCATTTATGGGCTTAAACTAGCTCCTAAACAATTATTTAAATGTCTTTCTTCGATTTTTTTTCCAACTCGGATTTTGTCAAAGCAAAACTGATACCTCTTTATATATTTATCATTCATCCATAATCCGATTGTATTGCCTTGTCTATGTGGATGACATACTCTTCTTAGGTAATGACACTAACATTATTGCTGCCATCACCAAATAGCTCCAACTTTGATTCAAGTTATGTGACCTTGGTGACTTGAACTATTTTCTTGGTTTAGAAGCTTCTATGTCTTCGGCTGGATTGCATCCCACACAAGCTAAGTATATTCGTGAAATTCTCTCTAGGGCCAATACGGATAATGCGAAATCAATTGGGTCTCCGATTTGCCCAAAGACTAAGCTTACTGTGCAAGGTGAAAAATTTTCTGACCCTACTCTTTATTGTCAAATTGTTGGTGGTTTACGATATCTATGTATTACAAGACCGGATATCTCTTTTGCGGTTAATAAAGTCTCACAGTATATGCATTCTCCTACTGTTGAACATTGGTCAGTCGTAAAGAAAATACTACGGTATTTAGTTAATTGGCATGGCTTCTTTTAGTTTATTGATTTGGAAAGATTTGTCAAACACAATTTCAGCATATTGTGATTTTGATTGGGGGGGGAGGCGCAATATTGATGACCGTTGATCAACTTCTGGTTTTGTTATATTTCTTGGAGGGAATTTAATCACATGAGAGCACGAAAGCAAATTAAGAATAGTTTCCAAATCCTCTGCCAAAGCAAAGTATCGGGCTATTGCACAATCGGTTCTTGAACTTGAATGGTTAAAATCCCTTCCTCATGAACTTGGTGTGTCTCATTCTTCACCGACACTTTGGTGTGATAATTTAAGCGCGAATTATCTTACGACTACACCAATTTTTCACTCAAGATTTAAGCATCTCGAGATAGATTTTCATTTTGTTCGAGAAAGATTTGCTAACAAAGAGCTTTATGTTCGATATATCTCTCGAAAAGACCAACTAGCTAATTGTCTTACTAAGCCACTACCAAAGGATCAGTTTCAATTTTAACGTTCCAAGTTGTTGGTTCTGCCTTCTCACCATCAGCTTTATGGGAGGGTGATAAGAAAAAGTATATGTTTTACTTTGTTGTCAAGTTAACTTAGCTGTCATGGCTATTGTATTCCTATTAGACTTCTGATTAGGTTTGTATTCAGTCGTATTATGGCTTTCATGTACCACTATATATTCCCAATGAATATAATGAAAATGCTGCCCATTCATGCATTAATCTCTACCTCTTCAATGATTTCTTAAATTGTGTGAAAATATAAATTTAACACTTTATATGGAACGTAGGAAGTACCTATTATTTTGAGACACCAAATTAACTAAAAATACCAATTATCTTGACACTGAGGGAACATCGTTTACCTAATAATTTCTTGTTATTGCCATAATAAATGAGAGAAGTTGCTTTGGTTTTTTTTCTTAGTCAAGAGAAAGGGGATTTTTTTTTGAATGTCTGGGTTTTTAGAATAAATAGGGACGGCAACGGGGGCGGGGATTGCGGGGATCCCGATTACCATCCCCATCCCCGTTTCCCACACCCTACTACCACCCCCATTCCCATCCCCATCCCCGTTGAGGATAAAAATTCTTGTACCATCCCCATCCCCATCGGGTATCAGGGATCCCCATGAGGAACGTAGATTTTTTTTTACAAGAAAAATTCATTGCATTAAATATTATTTTTTAAAATTACCATATTAAAATAGATATAAAAAATGAAATAACAATTTTATGTTTTTTTCTCATCAAATACTCAATAAAATATCAATTATATTGTTTCAAATCTCATCTGTAAATTTTTAAATTACAGCAAGCAGTTTTCATTTTTATATCTATTTTGGAGTAGTAATTTTAGCAAGTCCTCCATTTGATCCAACACTACTAATTAATGTTGAATACTTTACTGTACATGTCATTTCCAGTACTCCATATATTCTACACTTGAGGATATTTATTTCTACGGGCAATTTATAAATCATGTTTAAATTAACCAGTAGTAATCTAAGCATATATAATTTTATAATCTTTTTCTTCTTGTTTTATCATTTTTTTGAGTAAATTATCATAAGGAATTAATGTTTACCACCGTGATTAAATCATGCAATTTTTGAGAGAAATATTCACAATACATTACTTTTTTGGGAAATATACACCACGCATTATATTTATATATACACATATATATTTTATTTTACATATTGTATTATATCGGGATCGGGGTTGGGGTCGGGGTCGGGGATAAAGAGCCTCCCCCATCCCCATACCATCCCCGTTTTTCGTAAGTCGGGATTCCCCATTCCCATCTCCATCTCTGGTCAAATTGGGAAATCACCGGTCAAACCGGGATCGGTAATGCTAGTCTCCATCGGGTTCGGATTTTTTTTGCCATCCCTAAGAATAAATGACAAGATGTTGCAATTATTGAGTGATTTTTTCTTTGTGATGGATATGAAAGATAAAATAAAATAATAAATTTCCCTAAAAAAATAATAATAAGTACTATATTGAATGAAAAATTCCAAAAAAAAAGTGCGTTAGTATAGTGTGGCACGTCAGGCGGATCCAGAATTTGATATAAGTATACAGTTGAATAGCATTAATTATCGGACCCACCACAAATAAATGTGAGAGGTCGATCCATGTTGAAAAAAAAATATATTCACTAAGTATACAAATAATTTGACCTCTATAAGGGCTCTACCAAAGATATTTTTCATTTCGCTTATTTATAATACTTATTTTAAACTTTAAATATATTTTTTAGTTAAATAAATAATTCAATAATTTAGCTCAAAAATATAGATATATGTTAAAATACTAATTTTATTTAAAAAAATATTTTTATAATTGGATTTACTCGCTTTTATTGACAAGTTAAATGTTACTGTTAAATTTGCCCTAAAAATGGGACAATGTTAAAAATACAGCATTGCTCTTTTTTAATAAAATAGTTTTCATTTTCATTATTTATCTAATTAGTTGGATGGTTGTTAGAAATATTAATTATGAATTGAAACTAGCATTTAATGTCCTTTTTAAAAAAAAATTATAATCCAATCAAAAGAAACGCCCATGTTACTTGGCCAAAAACAATATCAAAGTGTATTTTTTTTAGTTCCGGGAAGGGATATGAATATGAAACTCCCGAATATAATATAAATGTACTCAGTGGTGGAGTTAGAAAATTCTGGTAGGGAGGCAAAGGAGGTATATGAGGAGAGGCTGTTGTAAAATGATGGTGGTTGGATGAGAAGATGAAAGAATTTGAAATTGATTGAAATGAGGGTTAAGTGAAGTAAATAAAAGGGTTTTCAATTTTTTTAAAAATTTTATTTATTAATTTGTATGGATTTTATAAATTAATAAATAACATAATAAAAAATAAAATACAAAAATATATTATGTGATTTTATTATTTTTCATTTGAAGACGTGTGATTTCTTTGTGACAAAGAAATAATACATGATATTAAAAATATTACACTTTATTTACCAAAGAAATATATATTACACTTTTATACCTGTCAACTAAATCATATAATATAGAATTTTAAATATATAATGTTTTTAAGCGACTTATTATTAAAGCTATGATAAGTTAACAAGGTATTAATAGAATAATTTAATTATTTTATAGATTCATATAATTAAATAACTAATAATGATAAAATAAAAATATATAATGAAAGACTATAAGTAATTAAAATATAATAAATAAAATTGAAAATTAATTTGATTGTATTATAAAAATTAATGAATTGCAAATGCAAAATACAAATGAGTTTCGAAGTCATTATTACTCAATAAAAAAATTCAATTATTTATACAAGCACCAAATTTATCTAGCAAGACTATCATGATACAAACTAAAAATACATATTTAATGAATCTTACATTCATTATAAATTCATTTAGTAAGATCTGTTTTAGTACAAACCCAAAAATCCATAATGTATAATATGTTTATAATTTTAAAATATGACTCATTTTCAACCTAAATTCAAATTTAAAAAAAAAAGAATACAGAGGTTAAAATTGAAATATTACTCTAAATAGGGGTGCGACTACTACACTGAGGAGGGCGGTCAAGGTTGAAAATCTAACTCCCTCAAGAGGTCTCAGAGAAGGAGGGGAGGCGGCCACCCTACCTCGCCACCTTCTCCCTCCGCCCCTGAGTGTTCCAACTACTAGACTAAATATGCAGGACTTTCTTTTTAGTTCTTTACAGGCAGTGGCGGAACCAGGAATTTTTTGAGAAAGGGGCAGACATTAAGCTAAAATTATAAAAATAATTTTCTAACTAAAAAAATTCAACATATGTTGTGATAATAATAGTTTGCAATATAAAATAAAAGGCTTTTTATTTGCAGCAGTACTTATTTCATAAGTTGAACCAATTCATGATTCAACTTTTTTGGTGTAGGTTTAAAAAACTTCTCTATTCCTTCAAATTACAAATTCTATCATTTAATAACAGTTTCAATTTCAATCATTTAACCAACGTAAAATCTAAAAATCACAAGAAATTAAAATGTATTTAATAAATAATCCCAAAGGCACAAGCAATTTCAATATAACAAACAATTCCAGTAACTAATTCAAGTATTATACATAATTAATTAAAATGCATTTAATGAATAATCCAACTCTTATTCAACTCCATCAATGCTAAAATGCACAAACAATTGTAATATAATAAATTAGAAGAAATATACAAAAAAATTTAAAAATAAAAGAAAAATTATTTGATTTGAGAAATTAGAAATTTTATTTTGGAATCACCAACTCAATTCAATAATTATTCAAATGATTTAAATAAAATTAAAAACAAGATATTAATTACCAACTCAATTCAATATTCTAATCATTCAATCTAACATTAAACAAACAAAGCAAAAAAAATTAGAAAAAGTAAAGAACTTTGCATAATTTAAGCATTTAAAAGAAAAATGAAAAAAGAGAAATTTACTTACTTGATTAATTAATTAGTAGTTTGACTAAATTAAAATTTAAGTTAAGTTTAATGGGTTTATAAATTTGGAATGAAAATTGTGGGATTTAATTTAGGGTTTGAAAGAGATAGAATCGGGATGGAAATGATGTGCGTCTTTTGACTTCTGCCTTTGTTTCTATTTTATTTTTTTTTTTACTGTCTTTGTTTTGTTATTTTCTTTACTATCACTTAAGTTAAACAGCATTTCTCTTTAAAAAGAAAAAGGGTTAACGTCGCGTAAGAAAAGAGAAACAAAATTTATTTCCCATGTGTCCTCTTCTTCAACCTTGGACACACAAAAGATCTGAAAATCAAAGCCATAGCCATGGCTCTACAAATTACACATACAGACAAGGACGAGGGAGGGGCGGCACTTTGAAGCGGATGGGAAGGAGGTTCCAACCATATATACCTCCTCTGGGGGTTCTCTAGCTAACGGGAGGGGCGGGCAGCAATCCTTCCACCCCTGTTTATAGGATGCAATCCCCTGGAGTATTTGGGTAAAACCCGCTAAAATTGTTATTCCTCCATCCTTAATTATAGGCCTGATTTGTTTATTTATTTTTATATTTTGAGCCAAGGTCTGTGTCTTAGAAGTATCATAATGCCCTAAAAGATCCTAATGCAAAAAAATTGATAAAAAATAACTGACTTGGCTGCCGGAATCTGACGATTCAATGCACCGATAAAAACAATACTTTCTTTATTTTTTTCATAATTTAGATCCTTTTTTTTGGCAAAGTAAAATCATTTTTTATATAAAAAAATCCTTAATTAAGAAAAATAATAATTATTCTAGTTTTTATAAAAAAGATACTAGTTTATAAAAAAAGTGAAAAATTTTTTTATAATTTATTTTACATTTTTTATAATAAACCATGGTTACTTTATTTAAAATAACCATAGAAAGATCATTCAAGCTCTTTAGTTCTCCTTCCACCTCTTTCTTCTTTTACTTTTTCAGTCATTACCACTAATTTTTCTCTCTTAATACCACCTTAATCCGTACCCTTTAAAAAATTATTGGCTCTGCAGATGTACGGAAACTGCCGCTCCACTAGTTTTTGCAGAAGCAGAACTTAAATTGTACTAATTTAGATGCCGGTTTGATTTTAGACCAAAATTCAGAAATTTTCCACAGTTGTCTTCTACGATATATTCATGACATCATTTATGGATGTTGTAATGGATATTTACTCTATTTCAGCATGCCAACTAACCAATAGGCA
>CANYLF010432919.1:0-14094 GCA_948193215.1 Bocquillonia castaneifolia
GTAGATTTTACGTTAGATATAAAATAGGTTAGAGACTATAGGTACATGAAACAAAAAAGAATTAAAATAATTAAATTCATCTTTCGATTGCATCCTCCTTGCATCGAAAAATTTGAACTCTTAAAGTATGTAAACTTTAAATAAATTATAAAATTCATTAAAAATTTGAACCGTTTGTTCGATTGGAATGGCTGAGGATTTGAATAAGTTTAATTTTGAGAATAAAATTAATGGTGTGTGAGTTGGATACATACACACATACACACACAAATTTATTTTTATATCTAACTCATCGCATTTAAGTTTCATAATTAAACTTATTCAAAGAATCAACCATTCGATTGCATCATCCTTGCATTAGATATAAAATAGGTTAGAGACTATAGGTACGTGAAACAAAAAAGAACTGGAATAATTAAATTCATCTTTCTATTACATCCTCCTTGCATCGAAAATTTTGAACTCCTAAAGTATAAAAACTTTAAATTATTTGCAAAATTTATTAAAAATTTGAACTCCTTGCACCGATTTGAACCGTTAAAAATTTATTAAAAATTTATTCATCTTCCTTGCATCGATTGAATAAATTACTCAAAAATTATTGTGAGTTGAATATGATTAATGTTGCTCGAAAGGTTGATGATTTGAATAAGTTTAATTATGAGAATAAAATGGGGTGCTAGTTGAATATGATAATGTATATGTATATATGTATATATGCATATGTTTTTATATTCAATTCATCAAACCATTTGACTTTCAAATAATTCAAGTTATTTGAAGTCTCAACAATTCGAACAACATTAATCATATTCAATTCACATCATATTCATTCATCAAACCATTAGCTAGACATGCATTTTAATGATAAAAAGAGCGAAGCAAAAGTGATGCTTCCGTCAACCAACAAAGGCGTGTTCAGAGGGAATAAGTCTTTGTGGGTGCTTCAAGGGTTGTTTTACATGATGTTGTGTGGAGCATAGCAGTTAAAAGGCAAGCCATAAGCTGTGCGTACCATCTTAGGCAGGAAAAAGTTACGTACATTTAGCATCTCTAGCATTAGGAACATAGGAAGAGGTTTGGATGTGCAGTAGGTCGCAGCTTAATTCTTATTTTAGATGAAGGTCATGCTCACAGGAATGAGAACATAGATATACTTGATGAAGAAGTATATCAGTATTCTCATTTCTTGGAAAATTTAGTTTGTCTCGTATTATGATAATGAGAACTATGGAAAAAAATCAAATAAAGAAACAATCTTTCCTTTCAATAGTCTTAAATCACTATAAATAGTAGTAAGAGTAGCTGGTGGTAAAGTAATTCGAGATCGAAAGTGAATGGGGGAGGTTTTTGACTTACCTTCACAAAAAAACATGGTGTGCATATCAGTGGTTGGAGCGAATTTGCGTAAAAAATAAGTTGAAAATTGGTGATGTTTGTGCCTTTGAATTGATTGATCGGACTAACTTTTAATCAGTTTAAAGGCACAAACATCACTAAATTTCAACTTATTTTTCTGTGCGAATTCCCTCTAGCCACTGATGTTTACCATTTTTTTTGTGAAGATAAGTCAAAAACCTCCCCCATTCACTTTCAGTTTTGAATTGGTTTACCACCAACTGTTCTTGTTACCATTTATAGTGATTTGAGACTATTGAAAGAAAAGATTGTTTCTTTAGCTGATTTTTTTTCCATAGTTCTCATTATAATAATACGAGACAGACTAGATTTTTCAAGAAATGAGAATACTAATATACTTCTACGTCAAGTATATCTGTGTTCTCATTCCTAGGAGTGTGACCTTCATCTAAAATAAGAATAGTAGGGACCTTTAGCACATCCAAACCTGTTCCTTTGTTCCTAATGCTTGAGATATAAATGTACACAACTTTTTTCCAGCCTAAGGCGGTAGGCACGACTTATGGATTGTCTTTCAACTGCTGGGTTCCACACTACATCGTGTATAACAACCTTTGCAAAACCCACAAGATTTATCCCCTCAGATGCCTTTGTCGATGAAAGTATCACTTTTGCTCCACTCTTTTTATCATTAATTTTTTTAATCTGCCATGGATTCTATGACTGATTCATGATAAAATTTTCCATTGCAGATCGTCATCAACATTTTTGGAATTTACAACCAACACAAACATCCGTCGTAAAGGGCCGTAGCAGAATCTGTGAAGAACACTATTATTTCGTAACAGAATATTTGCGTTAAGGTTTTTAAAGACGGACATTATCTGTCATAGAATTGGTCACAGATTGTGTTTCGCGATGAAAATTCAGTTTAACCGTCGGAGATTACCTATTTTCTTGTAGTGGGTCAGAATCCAACTTGTTGGACTCAAGTCTGAACCCTCAAGGGTAGTTTCCTCCTAACACGATGAACTTTAGTAAAGTTCCAGTTAAATGAGAATGAAGGTGAATTATCCTGCAAGGTAAGTATAGGTATGTTCCCTAACTCAGTCATCTAACTTGCACCATTTTTTACTAATTTGGTGGCCAAAAGCTCTAAATCATGCATGGACATATCATATAGTGCACAAACAGATGTATTCTTTCCATACAAATAACATGAACATGCATAAAATCATCAAAATGGTGCCAAATTCACCACGGAAGAGGAATAGTGGCCAACGTCACTATCCACTGTGTGTTTCAACCAAACGCCACTATAGGTAGTGGCATTTGGTCCTAACGCTACTACCTATAGTGGCATTGGTCACTAGTAGTAGCGTTGGCCACCAGTTTTTCTGTATTTTATAGATTTTTGACAAATTTCACAATGCCCAGTCAATGTATAATCAAATTAAGGAGTTTCGACACTTACCTGATCCTTAATCAAACAAGAAGTGTGGAATTTGGCATTTGAAAGTGGAAGCATCAATCCATCTCGCAAATGCTTGCATTCTCTACTCTATGGACCTCCTCCCGGGTTGAGAAAAGGTTGATCTAGTTCCATCTTGGTGATAAGGATTAGTCATCGGCCATAACGCCTTTTGAATCACTTTATTTGAAGTTAAAATGAAGAAGTTATGAAGAAAAGAAGAAAACAAAGAAAAAATCAAAAGTGAATAGTGAAGTTAGGGCTGTTGTCCACTTTACTTAAGGTTGGATGGCAAATTGCTACTTTGGTCCCTGAAGTTAATTTTCAAATAAGGACAGAAATTTTGATGCAAATAGGTCTAAAATTAGAAATTAAGGCTAGGAAGAGCCAATCGGAGTCCAATTAGGGGCAAATTTTAGAAGATCATCAAAAATCATAGACAATTACAATTAAAATGACAGGGGTTGACAGTCATAGCTGCAGAAATGTTACAAAATCCAGAAAATTCTAGAGAAATCTAAACACTATGTAGACACCTAAATTTTGGATGCAGGTAAGATGGGAGTGTTGGACAGATGATGATTTGAGAGTAATTATGTTACTCAGGGTTCACTGTTTGAATGCCAAAGAATTTCTGATTATGTTTTCTAAAAGGTTTTGATTTGATTTTAAGTTGATTTTTGAGCTTTGATTATTCTGAAAATTGTTTTAATCCAATTTTAAAGTGGTTTTAACTTTAGAATGAGTACCAGTGAAAACTTTTGATGTTATGGGCCTCGATTCAGAGTTTAGATTGTGATTCAGTGGGGTTCAGAGCTTGGAAATAGGCCAAAGTATCATGAAACGTGCCAGACAAGGTTGGAATTGGGCCTGTTCCTTGACCCAGAGGTGTGCGCCTCTAGGTTGAGGAGTGCATCTCAACCTAGAGCCATGCGCCTCTAGCTTGAGGCGCACAGCCCAAGGTTGAGGCGGACAGCCTAACCTAGAGGCGTGCTCCTCAACGTCTGGTCCAGATGATGAGCACAAAGCCCAAATCCGATTTTCCAAACCCTAAACCCAATTTGACTTACTTGGCAGCTACTTCAATCAGTTTTGAATTAGATTCAGCTTCCTAAAACATCAAAATTAGATTTAAATGTTGATTTTAAAGGATTTGGAAAGTCTTTTAAATTATTTCCTTTTGAAATCAAATCTCTTGATTTATGGAAGTTAATCAAATCAAATCAAATAACAATAAAATATTCTCTTTAATCTTTTACTTATTCCACCTCGCCTAACCACTATATGAACCTCCTACCACCAATACGCTCATCACTCAATTCCAACACACAATCCACAGAAGCCTAATTCTTCTTAATAGCCTCTCCACTCAAGAAGAATTAAGCACCTCTTCTCATCAAACACTTAAGGATAGAACGACATCCTCTCCTCCCCTCTAGCTCACCTATCTTCTTTAGAGCTTGTTCTCTAAAGGATTTAGAGGTTAGATCTTTGAAAAACACTAGAAATCCAATTCTAGTTATTCTTATAAATCTAACTGCTAATCTATAAGGTTTTAAAGGTGCTCTAACAAAGTTCTTATGAAGTTCTAAGGCATTAAACTACACGGTGATTCTAAACACGAAATCTGATGGGATAAGCACCCAAAAATCTTGCATACACGATGATCAAAAAAAATTTCTAAACCTTTGTTATTCTTTATTTGTTATTATTCTTATGTTGTTCTTAGTTGTTCTTATTATTTTAATATTGTTAACTTCTTTTAATTCTTGTTTTGCATGTGTATGAATGTTATAAACGTTTATGGGAGGATGAATCGTTCATATGAAGATCTAAACCCAAGAAACCTCAAGAACGCGTTCATCACTCTTAGATTAGGATTTCCATTATTTTCATGACGTAATCTCTCGTTGTAATCTATTCTAGAAATCTTGTTTTATTTGGATCTATTTTGAATAAATTTTTAGGTTTAATTAAGTTCGAGAACTGTTCATCGCATTCTGGGTACCAGAAGAGCCGCATAGCTCAACCTAGAGGCACATGGCTCAACCTAGACACGTACAGCTCAACTTAGAGGTGCACAAGCCTTCCTTGAGGTGCACAAGCCTTCCTTGAGGTGCACAGGCCTCAATTAAGGCACCTAGCCAGTGTTCTGGACCATTCCAAGGAGTTTTGATGATTTTGGCCCGGCCCATTGATTCTAGAAGGCCCAAAACATGGCTAGGCATGCTTTACCCACTGTATGTATCCCTAAACATAATGCCCAATAGCTAAACCGGTACTGTTGGAACAACGCTCAAAAGTTCCACTCTAGTTATGCGGGTAGCGGTCTGATTTTACTACTCATAGTGGCTAGATTTGTCCTACTATGCCTACCATCTTTGTAATGGTTAATGGGCTAGTTAATGGGACTCCTACTATGCCTACTATCTTAGTAATTATTAGTGGGTTATGGTTAATGGGGAATCCAGGCTGAACTCCTACTATCGTAGTAATGGTTAATGGGAAGTTTCGACCACTGTGGGAGCCTTTTAAACCTCTTCAACCCGACTAAGCCAACATATAGTTAAACGTAGCAATTTCCCTTAGGATTATACTAAATATGGCTTGTTGTTTTATGCTATGAAGCCATTATTTGACTGATTCTAGTGTTATTGCACTTAAATTAAACCCTAATTACTACTTGTCTCAAAGGGATGTTAAAATGTTGACTTAATTGTACCTGGTTAATGCTAAGACGGCCCTAGAACATAGGGAATATTAGGATTTGAGAAGGGTAATCTTAATTATTACCTTTGTGAAAGGGATGTTGTTGTTGGTCTAATTGTACTTGACCGACGCTAAAATGGCCCTGGAACATGGGGAATATTAAGAACTCATTAAGAGCAAAGACACGTGATAAGGACGTTATAATGACTTATTGTTTGGCTTGGATGTTGAGAGCTATATATATAAACATATATACGTCGGTACTTGCATCCCTTATTGATGTAAGGGCCCAAAGCCAAAAATCCTAAGAAAAGTGACTCACCAGATCTACACGTGTGTGGGAGTAATAAGGTTAGGGGGTCTACCCTCTGGAGCGGCTGGGGACGTCCAGAGGGTATTACTTGTTGTTGTTAACTAAAGTTTTCCTTGTTTTCTTTATCATGCATACATGTATCCTACATTTGAACATGCCATGCTAACTCTTTATTTTGCAGAAATCATTAATCCCCATACATCCTGGACACGTGAAGGTGGACATTTAGTTCGACATCACATTAGCCCCGCTCCATCATTTTCATCAAGTACTGATACTAGCACCATGGCCACCAGATAACCTTTAACCCCGGACGCCATCTAATAAATGATTCAAACTGCTCTTGAAGCTACCAAAGATCAGAGAAATGGGGATGACCAGGAAGACCTGTTTGAGATGGATGGTCCTAATAATGGAGCCTTTAGGACATTAGTTAAGAGGATGGAAAAGCGCCAGGACCTTATTAAAGGGAAGAATTCTGATCTGGACTATGACTTTGATTGTATGGGGATGAGAGGCATGGCAAACTTACCTCCCAAGTTTAGAATACCTGACATATAGAAGTTTAATGGAAGTGGTGATCCTAAGATGCATACAAAGTAGTATATTATTATCATGGCTACAACGGCTTTAGAAAAGGAGTAGAAAGGAGCTTTCTTTCCTTTTTCACTAAAAGGAGTAGCATCTGAGTGGTATCATCGCTTATCTTACATCATACAAGCTAACTAGGATGAACTATGTGGTCCTTTTGTGAAGCAGTTTGCTTATAGTGCCCGCCTTAAAGTATCCCTTAGAGATATAGAGATGACTAAGCAGAAGGAGGTTGAATCCTTCTATGACTACTTAATCCATTAGAACAATAAGGCTGCCTTGATGAGGAACAAGCCCTCTGAGAAAGATCAAGATCGCATTGTGGTGTGAAATGTTTTGCCTGACATGGTCAAACAGCTTCAAACTATGAACTCTAAGACCTTTAATGACTTGTATAAGGATGGTCTTCAAGCTGAGGAAATGGAAACTGATAGGAAGAGGAATCAACCCAGTAGAGGAGGGGAATCGAACCGCTGCTCAATCCTCAAGAAGTGTGGAAGTAAACACTGTCAGAAGGTTCTCCAATTTTAACCTGTCCAAAGTCTTTGAGCATTTAGAGAAATAAGGCCTAGTGCCCTAAATTACAACCCAAATGTTATTACCATTTCCACTAGACAAAAGGCCACTTCACTAACAACTGTATAAGACATAGACATGTTATCCAAGACCTCATTGATAATGGAAAAATAACCGACATAGAAAATAGACAACCAAACACCAAGACTAACCCATTACCAAGCTACCAAAATGTCCCACCTCTAAAACCAAACCATGATAATAGGCTCGGGTCTCTCTGAAGAGGAGGTCCTAGCCTCTTTCTAGAGTCAAGAGACTAAACTGAACCCAATTGGAGAAATCAAACCTTTTAAAGAAAACTTAGTCGAAGTAGGTGTGACTAAGTCCTTTGGTTATATAGCTCAAACCCTTCCTAGATAGTGAAGTTGAGGCCTATATGCTTGAAGTCAGGAAAGATGGAAAGGTTAGGGATGTCTACTTGTTTGATGCTTGGTACAGTTCTAGTGAAGATGAATTTGAGACTGATAGTGTAATCTAGTTAATCTAGAATGAGAAGCCTGTGATAGGGCATGTGACTAGAAGTGGCAAAGATTATCAGAGGAAAAACTTAGCAAAGCAGCCAACAGAGGAATCCCGAAAGGAGGTAGTAGAAAGTTCTGACAGAAATGATGCCATGGAGGATCTGATCACAGAATGACTTAAAAAGACCAAGGTCAATGCTAGCATACGGGATCTTCTTGTTACTTCTGAGGCCCATAGGAAAGCATTGGTCAAGGCCTTGTCCCAAATTCAGATTCCAGAAAAATACTACTCCAAATGACATGATTGGGTTGATGACTAAGAAAAAGTCCGGTGAGATTATTTTCACCGATGAAGTCTTGCCTCTAGAGGGGAAGGATCACAACAAAGCCCTATATATAGCCACTAAAGTAAATGGGAGAAAGACCTCTTAATGTGTGTCCTACTAAGCTTCTTCCTAAAATGGGTCTGACTGTCACTGATCTTAAGCGTTATGACTTGGTCATTAGGGCTTATGATGACTCCAAAAGAAATGTGGATGGACCCTTCAATACTAAAGTCAAAGTAGGCCCAATTGAAACTGAATTTGAGTTCATAGTACTGGAAGTGCCTATGACCTTCGTAGTGTTACTTAGGAGGCCTTGGTTCCATCCATTAGGAGGTGTGCCCTCAACTGTTCATCAAAAAGTGAAGTTCCCACTAAAAGAAGATGTGTTGACCATCTCTACGGAGCCTACCAAATCTGTTATAGTCCTTCAAGCCATACCTCAGGGTGTTATTTCACCTATGGGATTCCATGCGATGGGAATCTTTGAAGATCCAAACAATCCAAGAGATAATGGGATGATATGAACCTTATACCAGCACATGGGCTGGGCAAGAATCAATAAGGGCTTGCCAAATTTCCTGAACTGAAAACTCAGACTAATAAGGACGGTTTGGGCTATGATGGAGAAACTGAGTTGAAGAATAAGGGAAGGATTTTGGCTGACTGGTATGTTCCAGAAAATAAGAAGTTGTATCCGGGAAAAGCTGAGCCTGTGGAAGTCAATGGGATAGTAGTGCCTGGTTTTGAGGTATTCCAAGATCTACTAAAGATTCATTCTATAGAAGATCTGATTTCTAAGGACTTTGAGAAGATGACTATTGAAGAGATCATCGACGTTGAAGACCCTGCCCTTACTGCTGCTACTTTCTCTGATTTAGATGCTTTCATAGAACAATCTTTAGTTAGTGTCTTTTATGAGAATGATGTAATAACGTCCGACTTGTTTGAGGACAATGATGTATTTGTTTCAAAGGTCAATGATATGATTACTGATTTTGTTACTTGTGTAATATTGATTCTGATGGCACTTTGCATTTTATTGATCATTCCATAAGCGTTTTTGACATAAACTCTATACATGCTAATGCATTTAATCTTGGCACAAAAGAAACCCCAAAGGAAATATTAATTGCATCTGATGTTACTACTGATGAGAGAGAGAAATTTGAAAAAATTTTGAAAAAGAGAGATAGTATTTGCTTGGTCCTATGACGACATGCCTGGGATTGATTGAAAGATAGCTGAGCATCACATTCCTATTGATCCGAACATAAAGCCAGTAAAGCAGAAGCTGAGAAGGTTAAGACCATAATGGGCCAAACTAATCAAACAGGAAACTGAGAAACAGATCAAGGCAAGGTTTTTAGAAGTAGTACAGTATCCCGAGTGGATTGCAAACATTGTTCTAGTCCTGAAGAAAGATGGCCGAGTCAGGATGTGTGTTGATTACCGGGACTTGAACAAGGCTTCGCTAAAAGATGATTTTCGGTTGCCACACATGAATGTTCTAGTGGATAGTTGTAAGTGCCATGTTCTCTTTCATTGATGGGTTTGCTGGGTAAAATCAAATTATGATGGCATTGATTGAAAGATGAAAACTGCTTTTATCACCGAATGGGGGTATACTACTACAAAGTGATGCCGTTTGGTTTGAAGAATGCAGGGGTAACTTATCAGAGAATGGCTACCTCCATGTTCCATGACATGATGCATAAGGAAGTGGAGGTGTATGTAGAGGATATGATGGTGAAGTCAACCACCCGAGAAGAACACTTCGAGGCTCTAGATAAGTTCCTTGCTAGAGTCGAGAGGTATAATTTGAGGCTGAATCCAAAGAAGTGCATTTTGGGGTCACATCTGGAAAGTTGTTGGGGTATGTAGTCGGCCAGAAAGGAATAGAAGTGGAGCCAGACAAAGTCAAACCAATTCAAGCAATGCCGGAGAAAAAAACAGAAAAAGAAATTAGAGGTTTCCTTGGAAAGCTCCAATACATTAGTCGGTTTATCTTAAAACTGACCACCATATGTGAACCGATCTTTAAGTTATTAAGAAAAAATCAACCAAAAGAGTGGAATGAACAATGCTAGGAGGCCTTCTAAATAATGCAAAAGTATTTAATGACTCCACCTATCGTTCGTCCCCCAAAGGCAGGAAGGCCCTTAATACTGTGTCTGGAATTAGAAGACAAAGCAATTGGTGCCACGATGACCCAAGCAGATGAGAACGGAGCGGAGCACGTAGTGTACTATTTGAATAAAAAGTTGTTGCCTTATGAATCCAAATATGACCTGATACGAAAAAAGTGTTTAGTCGTGATCTGGGCAGCCAGGACACTCTAGCACTATTTCCAATTGTACCAAGTCCAGGCAGTAGCAAAAGTGGATCCTTTAAGACATTTTTTCAAAGCACTGGTACTAATTGGCAAATTGGCCAAATGGTTGGTCCTCCTCACAGAGTTTGACATCTAATATGTGATCAAGAAAGTGATTATGGGTAGAGTAATGATTGAATTCCTAGCATTGAATCCAACAGAGGAAGAAGACTCTTGGGAGTTTGATTCCCAGATGAAAACTTAAACCTAACCAAAGTACAAGGGTGGAGGTTCTACTTTGATGGAGTTGTGAATAGTAAAGGAGTCAGAATTGGTGTAGTCTTGATTACTTCAGAGGGAGAGAACATACCGTTGGCCAAAAGACCTGACTTTGGGCCACAAACAATATGGCGGAATATGAAGCCTGCATCTTTGGGCTAGAAGCAGCAACTACAAATTGTGTGATGGAAGTTGTAGTATTTGAGCATTCAATTCTGATAATCAATCAAGCCATAGAAGAATGGGAAGTTAAGGATGAGAAGCTGAAACCTTATGCTGAGTACCTATAGGTAGTGGTAGCCAAATTCCAGAAATGTTCTTTTAAGCACCTGCCTAGAGAAGAAAACCAAATGGCAGATGCTCTGACAACTCTTGCATCCATGTGGGACAATCCTAAAGGTGTTACCATGAAACCTCTTGTGACAGTCAAAATCAGAGTGCCTTGCTACCAGGGAGAAAGAGTAATGATGGTAATGATGTGCAGAAGTTCATTGATAAACAAGAATACCCCCTAGAGGCAACTAGAAAATAAAAGCATGGTCTGAGAATGCTGTTTAGAAATTATACAAGTCATGATGGTGCCCTCTATAGACGAGCATTCATGGGACTCCTTCTTAGATGCCTTACTAAGAAAAAAGGAGTAGATGTGATGAAGGAAGTACATGCTGGGACTTGTGGACCTTATATGTATGGTTATGTGCTTTCACGAAAGATTCAGAGACTAGGATACCACTAGGATTCCATGGACCGAGATTGTATCAAGTTTTTTAGAAAATACTATGAATGTCAGTTACATGGAGATAAGATCCATTTGCCGCCATCTAAACTACATAACCTATCTTTGCCTTGGCCATTTTCAGCCTAGGGGATAGACATCAATGGAGAGATAAGATCGAAAGCGTTAAATGGAAGCAAGTACATCATAGTGGCAGTTGAATACTTCTTAAGATATGTTGAAGCGGTATCCTTACCAACAGTGACAGCTCAGAGCATGGCAGAATTTATTGATCAGAGGTTGATTAACAGACTTGGGTTGCCACATCACATAGTCTCTGATAATGAGGTATAGTTCCAGGGGAAACAGCTAATTAAGTTGTTCCAAGAAAAGGGCATTGAGCATCACAGGTCATCTCCATACAGACCACAGGCCAATGGGGCAGTAAAAGCAGTAAACAAAACCATCAAGAAGATGTTATCCAAGATGGTGAAGACTTAGAAAGACTGGGCATCCAAATTACCTTATGTCCTTATGGGGTATAATACTAGTGTGAGAAGTGCTACTGGAATGACGCCCTACTTTTTGGCGTTTAGGGGCGAAGCTGTGTTATCAGTGGAGATGCAGATCTGATCATTGAGGGTTGCACTAGAAGCTGAGATTCCAGAAACCTAGTGGGCTGAAGCCAAATCTCAATAGTTATTATCCCTTGAGGAGAAAAGGAAGCAAGCTCTGTATCACACTCAGATCTATCAACAGCGGATCGCAAGAGCTTTCAACAAAGGAGTCAAGCCTAGGTCCATTAGAGAAGGAGATTTGGTTTTGAAGTAGGCTAGGCCAATTCCTTTTGATCCAAGGGGTAAATTCAATCCCAACTGGGATGGCCCATATCTGGTTAAGAAGATTATACCAAAAGGTGCAGTGAAGCTATCTGACACGGAAGGAAACTACTTCTTAGAGCCCATCAACTTAGACATACTGAAGAAATAATATCTCTAAAAAAATAGTAGAAAAATAAAATAAAATAAAATAAAATCATGTTGGGGAGAAAACCTAAAAGGGCTGTCCAGGAAAAAATTAAGGAAAATAAATTTCTTTTTATAATAATACCGCTGTGGAGAAAACCCAAAAGGGCTATCTAGGCAAAAGTTAGGGAACTTAGAAAAAGGAGAGTGTAAAAATAGTCAATCATAAAACCGGAAAGGGGTGGTTGATAACAACAATAACATTTGTATGCCATTAATAAAGTACTCTTTTGTGAAATTATTAAATGCAAAAAGTTTTTTTTAGAGTTCATATCAAAACTTGTTTATGACTTTATCAATGACATTGCATAAAGCCTGAAAGGAAAAATACATCAATCAAGTACATGTGAAATAATTATGAGACCTACATTAGTTTTGTTTTCTTCTTTTCTCATTCAACTAACTCGTCAACCTTTTTTCGTTTCTCGAAAACATCCACCTCTATCTTTTGTAATTTCACCCAAGCCCTGTATTCATCCATTGTAGCCATATCCCCGTCATACGTCAAATCCCTTACCACCTTTCTAGTCTCCCATTCCATAGCCACCTTAGCCAAAAAAAGTATCATTGAGTGGTTCTGGGTCAAAATGAGGAGAAAAACTCAAAATAGCTTGTCCGAAACCATACTATCGGCACAATCTGGAAGGATCATAGAAAGAAGCCCTGTGTAGGCCTGGAATGGGTACACAGCCGCCATAAAGCTTGAAAGTGATATTATCAAGTCTCCACCATAGGCAGAATGAAGTGATGTCTTCATCTCTGAGTTTAGACATGAATGATCTCCACATGTCTACAGTCATCTTTTTAGCATCACCAAGTTCCTCTGCAGGAATTAGAACCTTCCTCGATAATAATTGATGTGCCTTATAGGACAAAGGACGCTCGGGGGCAGGTAATAATGTCATCTTCTCCTGGACCCATATCTGTGTAATATTGTTGGATCAGCCAACATGGTATTAGGAATTAAACTGAGTTAGATAAAGAATAAGTCTTACCTGAAGCAACAGAGGGATCCTAGATAGTTGAGCAGAGTCCAGACCATTGATAGTCTCTGCTAAGATCACTAGAAAGGGATTGGCACCCTGTTCCACTAGATCAATGATGTAGGCTATCTAGCATCACAATCTCCATCTGCAGACACCAATAGAAACTGGGCATAAAGGCAGAAGCTAAGCAATCTTCCCTAAGTATCATTCCTCAGTGATCTTGTGCTCAAAACCTCTATCAATGTTAGTAAATTCAGTTTGTAATCCTTGGAGTGACTCAAAATATCCCCAGTAGTCATGTCAAATAAGGGAACTAAGAAGTTTAGGAAATCAATAGAAAGATAAGATAAAGCAATGGAATTTGAAGCAGATTTACCCATCATAGTAGCGAATTCCTCAGGCAGGGAGCATAGTTCCTTGTTGTTGAAGCGAAAAACATGATCTTTGGGATACCAGAAACTGATAGTTGCATGGAGGAAATCCGGATCTAGAGCTATGAACTAAAGACATTTGAAGCAGCTTGAATAGTACTTCCCTAGATAATTCCAATCATTCCCCTTCAAAGTCTTTAAGAGAACCTATAGATACTTGAGAGAATTTTCACTCATGTTTTTAGACAAAAGTGGCTTTCCAATGAAAATCATACTGATGCATATATCTCAAACTTGAAGAGCGCGCTTCTAGATTGAGGGGCATGCCTCAACCTAGAGCCGTGCTGCTCAACCTAGAGGTGCACGCCTCTAGGGTAAGTCGTACGACTCTGTTTCATGGCGTTTGCTTCGATTCGGCATTGTACTGGCTTATTTTTGATAGTTCGAGCAGTTTTTCATGATTTTAAGGATTCTATGCATACATATAGAAATAAGTCACAAACATCATTCTACATTTAATTCATAAGTAATACATACAACATTCATCATTTTACATTTAATTCACAAGTCATACATGATCATCATAGTTACCATCCATAAT
>CANYLF010432977.1:0-20965 GCA_948193215.1 Bocquillonia castaneifolia
AAAAAAACTCAACATAGAAGATCAAAAGCACAAAAGTTTGTAGAACACCATATCTGAAAAATAAAAAGCAATAGCAAAAGTGTGTAGATCAAGCATCAACGGCAACACCAGCATCAACAACAAACATCAACATCAACATCAACATCAACATCATTAACATCAATAGTAATTATGAGCAAAAACAACGCACGTCGCCGATAGAAAAAAAAGAAAAAAGAGGAAAAAAGTAAGAGAGAGAGAGAGAGAGAAAAGAGAGAGATGATAATGAAGAAGAGAAAAAACGTAAGAGAAAGAGAGATGGGGAGAAAAAAGAGAGAGAGAGAATATATGGTGAGATAATAGATGAGAGAGAAAAAAGATAGAGATAAGATAAAGTAGGAGAAATAATTGATGGAGGGTAGAGACTATAAATATTTTATAAATGAAGGTAAAAACATATAAAAATGGGTAAGAAATTAAAGTTTAAAAAAATGGTATTTTCTATAAATATTTTATAAGATAAGATAAGGGGTGTAATTTACCAAAAAAAAAAAAACAATATGCAGCTGAAGCTAGTGCTTAGTAAACATCGACGCCATATGTATAATTCACTAATGAAATGGACATAATATCCATTTTAAGATATGTATTGAGTTCCCTAACAAATTCTTCAATTTTAAAAATCTTTATTCCTTCAGAGACAAGTTCCTAGTAGTTACCGCCCGAAATTTCTGTCAATATGTGATAAAACTCTGTATATAAGAAACCCAGGTGACGAAGTCTATCCCCTCTTCCCCGAAAATTTTCAATGTATAACCACCAAGAAGGAGAAAAGGCCACAAAAATAATGAGCGGTGTATCTAGAGAAGATAGTGTCCTGAAATTGGTCCATCCAGGTAGGTTTGTGGAGATTCATACAAAGCCTGTAGCTGCAGCTGAAATCCTGAAAAAGTATCCCAGGCGATCCGTCACCAGGCCTGACATTTTCGATTACCCTTGGGTTGTTGTCAATCCTGACTCTGTACTTGAGCTTGGAAAAGTTTTCTTCATTGTTCCTAATCGTACTATATACAAGTTAATGAAAGCTCACAGGAAGCGCCATCATGTTTCTCCGAGCCGAGAAGCTCGATATCAGGATTACCCTTCAAAGAGTAATGCTGGTTTAGCATCAGAACCTCTAAATCGTCGTCGACAGGTTGATCAGTCACCTCCTTCCATATCCTGTACGTGGACATCTTCTCTAGATCGCGACCGAGATTCAAGTACTAGAAAACAGAACAAAGTTGGGGCTTGGCCTGAAGTTCTGTCTAGGCACAAACCTGCTCCCCTTAGGCTTGAAGATAAACCGGCAAAGGATTCAAGAGCCAAGCATAGATTGTCTAATCGTGAAGAATATCATAATGTTGACCCAACAATCAGTGAAGAATTTTCCGAACTTGAATTTGATGATTCTGTGTCTAAAAATAGCAGAGAAGTTACTGAGTTAAAATCTTGCTTGAGGAAACCTGACAGTGATCGTAAGTTGCTTCAGCTTAAGGTGTCTTTTCTGTTGCCATCCAAAGATGTGGAGCAGCAGAGAAGAGTCAAAATGTGTCGAGAAGAGCTTTCAGCAGGTAATAATTCCCGCAGTTTTGCAGATTTTTTTGTTCATAACATGGAGTGATTTTTCTAAATTTCTGTATAATGTATGATAGCAATGAGAAGGATACATGAATCTGTCAATACGTACATGTCAAGTAAAAATGTAAATTTGTCATACACAAGAAATATGTAAAGTCTCAATGAACAGTGGACGAGATTCTTCATGTATGTATGTCTCGTTCCATTTCATTAGAATAGTAAATTTATTTCTATTCAAGTCCACATGCTTTAGTGGGCACTGGGAACTGGGAATTGAATAAAGGGATTTCATGAGAACTACAAAAGTTAAGACGTTCAAATATAGCATGTCAGTCAGGCTGAGGCACATAGAAAGAGGCCAACGTATACACACCTCACAAACCCCAACTTTTGCAAATCACAGAACAATGAGACTAGGATTCCTAGCGGTGGAACCAGAAAACTCCGAGTGGCGGAACCAGAAAACTCAGAAGGAGGCGAACAACAAGGGAGAAGGGTGAGAGGTGGCAGCCTGATGGAGGGACAGTGGTCCAGGGCGACGGGAGGAGTGCAAGACCTAGAGGCAGAGCGGGTTACTGCACGGATTATCAGGGGGTTGCCGCCACAGGGGGCAGCCGTTCACTCCGCCCCTTGGTTCCGCCTCTCCTCCAGCCCAGGAGCAGAGTGAAACGGCTCCATTGCCAGGCGAAGTTCACTCCCCTCACTGACATTTCTTGCTCCTCCATTGCTAGGATTCCATGCTTACATTTTAAACTATTCCTAGTTACAGTAACAATGCATCTTCTGTTCCTCCAATTTTTATGCTTGTAACTAAAAAGTAACATTAGAACGCTTTCCTAACAGTAAATTTCTCTGAATCTTGTCTGCCATTTACTCCCTGAAACAGAAAACTGTCCCATAATTTTTGTTGATTAACACTCACAATTATTGCTGGCACAATAAAAAGGACTCATCAAATTCAAAATCTATAAAGAAATGAGATCCCATGATAATGCCTCCGTAGTGATAGCAGTCGTACATACGAAGGCCACATCTTGCTGCTTGTTACCATAATTATATGACAACACCGACATAATGAATTTTAGGACAAAAGAGAATAAAAACTGGAATTTGGATGTCTGCTTTTGATTGATTTTATCATCCTCTTCTTTATCTTTTACTCAATCAAATTTACAGCATCAAACGACCCTCTTTGACATAACAATTTAAGCATTTATCATGTTCACAAAGTTCTCTACTACCATTGTAGCTAGAACCGGAAAAATGTGAGCAAAACTATGGAGGCAACACAATCACAAATCTGACAGAATTTTCAGACTTGGAGATAATTCTGAAAACATGAAACTATCTTAAGATCTTCCTTGGAGAAAAAGGGCACTTAAATATGGCACGGGTCTATTTAGATATTAATTAATTTAAAAATACAGATATGAAAATCTTTAGCAGGAGGATGAGTTGCCACTTGCCATTTGTCAGAGTCAGAATTTCTTGTTTTTCACAAGACATTGTGAGAACCTTTTCTACGAACTTGTGCTAAAAATTCTTTGATATATACAGGATTTAAAACAAATCTTACATATGAGATTTCAAATTATATATCAAAAGTTGTACTCTCCAAAAAAACCAGAGACTCACAAACAAGAACCCTCTTGTAGCTAACAAGAAGCAGCATAAATCATGTACAAGGTGACCAAAATGAACATTTTCAAATGTCAAGTAAATGTTAACTAAGAGCATTGCTCGCATGAAGATACTCAACAAATGCTGAAGAAAAGAATCCCGGGTTCGTAGCTTAAATTACCTAATCAGTACTGGCACATGTTCGTTCAATCACTCTGGAATCGGTTCTATGAGAATTCTTTGAAGGAGAACTTGATCCTCTAGAAGAACTGTGCCCAAAAAAGCTCAGCTTACCAATTTTCTTCGAGAAAGAACTCATGAATTTTCTAGAATGAGACTTTTGCATATCCCTCTTCATACAAACATGTTCTTTCTCCAAATCGTTTAATCTCATTCGTAACCTAGCTAACTCAAGTTTCAACTCTCGATTTTCTCTCCTCAGCGACGCGTAGTTGTCTCGTGGAGACATTGCTGCACTGAGTGCCCCGCTGCTGATCCGCCACGACTGATGCATCGGTTTATGGTCTTCTTCGCCGTAAGAGCAGCACAATGAGTTTCGAAGTCTTATTTGTTCGAAATAGAGAACTTGAACTATAGCTTGCAGGGGGAGGCGTTCATTTTGTGCAGCATGTGCTCCAGCCTCCTGTGAGAGCTTTTGGAAATCAATCAGTTTGCAGAGTTTCTTTCTGTCAGAATCTGATAAACCCTGATGAGCCTGTAAATGTAGTTGAAAAAAAAAAACAGAGATGGAGAATTTAGAAGACCAATTACTTGAATTTAGATAATCCTGTAAAAACCAACAAATTTAGAAATGCATACCTTTAGGTAAATGTCGATTGCTCTATATAATCCATCGTGTATGGTACGTGCGTGTGCTGGTAAAGTCTCTGCAATGACCATGAATTTGGAAAGCTTCAAGTTTGCATCAGGAGCAATCTCAGCAAGATAATTGTCTACTAATTTCGACACCTTAAACAATGCAGTTTGAGATGGTGAATGAGGACTATCAGATTCGAACACTGAAGCATCTTCTAAGTCATCATCACTATCATCTTGCTGTGAGAAATTTACCAGGATCCTGTGAACTGTGTCAACGTCAAATAATGTATCACCTGCGTGCCGGAAGGATGGGATCAGAAGATCATCAAGCGTTGCAATATCCAACTGTGAACCAATTCGCCTCTCTATATCAAGTCTAGAAGCAATTGTGCAATCAAGGATCACTGCACTTCGCAAAAGGCCGAACAGGAAGCTGATTGGAACAGCAAGTTTCTCAACTGGCAAAAGATTAATAATTGTTTCAACAACAAGTCTTTCATGCCCTGTTGAAATCAGATCAACTTTAGTCCCACTAGATGGGTTCCACAAGCTAGATTTCTTTGTCAATTCCTTCTGAGCATAGTTCACAAGCGATGCTCCAATACTCTCAGGACGAACTCCACGACACTTCATGGCCGTCATAACTCTTTGATACAAGTCAATCCGAAGAACAGAGAGGTCTTCAATCCACCAGTCTCCTTCACATTTGGCTTGCTTGTTCATGTGAAGCCTTCCTGAGCTGCTGTACTCCAAACGCGAAAAGCTCGACGCTATTTGCTCTGCACAAGCCTTTGAAGCTATTGCATCAATGCACCGGATGACTACTTTCAGCTCATCAGCAAGAGGAAGTAGGTTCTCACATTGCTGCAAAACTTCAACGCACATTTCAAGATTCTTACAAACTATACTCTCTAGATATTCTTCTGCACGTGATCCAAGGTTGTCTTTGGAGAATTCCTCGGTCATTTCTAGGTAATCAGAAATACAACAGAGCTGAGCAACATTTGTAGATGTAATTTCAAAGTTAATGCCGTAACAGAATTTTGCAGCCAACTCAAAGGTCTCTGCACCTCCTGGTAGAGTAAGAAGCTCCACTCTTGAGATATCAGCATCTCTATTTTCTGCTACCAACTTTCGGATTCGTCCACTGCGAGAGACTAGAGGGAACTGCATTGTGGAATAGGATCATCAGAAGCTCATCAATAGCATGAAATGAACCTTCCATTGATATCCCCAAAAGATGCGGAAAAAGTAAATAAAATTAGGAGTTGCTATGATCTATTGTTAAATGATTAAATATATTCTTAAGTTAGAGTAGCTAACAAATACTCCCTCGGTTTCAAATTAATCGTCTTTTGGACAAAGGCACACCTCTTATGAAAATGATTAGTAAACTACTGTTTCCATAAAAAATATTATTATGGCTGATTTACCTTTATGATTTGAAAGGAAGAATACAGCTTCCAACCATAACAAATGTAAGCCAATCGAGGGTAAAAGTTGAAAAAAAAAATTAATTCATCCTTTTTTTAAATAGACATATAATTTGAAATAAAAATATATTGTCCAGAAGAATGTTAATTTGAAACAGAGAGAGTATTAAAGCAAAAAAAATGTTTTCATTGGCAATTATAACCTAGAACAGGAAAAGTTTGAAGGCTGTGTTTCTGCCACATTATGGAGGAAAGAAAACAGCAGGAAATAAATTGGATTGGTCCTAGAAAGCTTCAAGATGCTATTCATTTTATTTCCTTGACCACTAATATCAGTGAAATAATCATATTGTGTCACAGTGCAGAGAATTCTCTGCAATCATTTTGTCATTGCATGCTTGCCTTTCGTTAGTGGATTAAAGTCATGGTCCATTGAAAAAAAAAAATAGCAGTAGTAAATAACAAAAAAAATAATAAGAAAAAAAATTTTTACGAAATGAACTAGATGGAGATATATGAAATGCCATTTTCTTAGAAAAAAATATAAATAAGAGTGAAGTGCTTTTAGAAGTCAAAATTCTCCAGAGAACACGCAAGATCTGCCAAGTTTGCTGCAAGCACAATTCCAGAAAACATGCTCCTTTTTATTATTTCGTACTAGTCTAGTAATTTGGTCTCACCAGGTTACCAAAACTTTAAATTCTGAAAGTTTTCCAGGGAAAATTGTGCACTGTCTATATGTACTCTGGCACCGTACCATTAAAACAATGCTAAAGAAGTTTCATGTTTCATCCTTTACCAGAAGCATATAAGCAATCATTAAAAAGATTTTAGACATTAAAACATAAAATTGCAAAAACTTACCTTATGTAATGCAAAAGTCCCTCCACCCACTTCTATTGTGATATCACTTGGAACATCCCGGAAAATCCTACAACAAGAAAATTGTCAATCACTTGAAAAGGAAAACTTGCCAACCACTTCAAAATGTCACTTGGAAGTTCAAATTTTGATTTGCTTGCGTGTACACTTTAAACACCAGCCATTAATTAGCAGATGATAAATATTAACAGTGAAATAAAGATACAATAATTAAAAACAATATATTTTAAATAACTTGGAAGAGAATAAAAATCTAAGAAAAAATAACAAGAAAAACCAAAGTGCATATTGAAAAAGTAAGCATATGCACATGACAAACAGGCGGATCTCTAAAAAAAATGTACAGGACCAAAAATTCTGATACAGAATTGCTCGACAGGGATTGCATTTCCAAGAAAAACATTGGGAAGTACAAAAAAACTTGAAAAGAAAGAGAGAAAAATGTCCAAGTTAAAAGCAGTTTAAAATACCAAAACATAGACAAAATAGTATAGAAAGCAAGTAACAGCATCACTTGCATGAGCAAAGGCAAAAGCCATAATCATCAGTTCATTACAAGAGATGAAAAGAATAGGAGATCAAATGACACAAAGAAGCAAAGGAAAAATATATACACATATATAATAAAAAGAAAAAAAAAAAAGAACCCAGAACATAAAAACATGCATGCAACTTGCATAAGAAAAGAAAAGAAGAAAACACAAACCATTCATTGCATCTCTGCCTAGAACACTTAGCTAAGGACAATTGTTGTTGCTGTTGCTGGTGTTTTTCCATGGAAGAAAATTAACAAGCAGTGTACAAGGAAAGCAAATAAAGAAAAAAAGGAAGGAAGAGCTAGAATTAATGTGAATATAGAGAGAAGGAGAAAAGTGGGGTTAAGGAAAAGAAATGAATGACAGAGTGAGAGAGACAGAGAAAGAGAAAGAGACCCAGTTGGAGATGTTGCTGTTGTTCAACTTCTTCTTTGGCCATTTTTTTGACAAACAAGTGACCAAAATATTAAATTTTAAAAAAGATTGCAACTGTCCAAAGCAATGGGCCTGCTTTGCTTTCTTCCTATGTGGGACATACTAATCTCTTTCATTAATTTCTTTTTTTGTGAGTGTGATTTAGCTATCAAAACTTATATATTATATATATATACCCCTATCAAATCTATTTTATTATACTAAAATTTTTTTGAAGACTACTATTGACTACATATAACTTATCTTGCTGGTTCTGCTTCTTGGGTTTTTCTTGGCCAGTCCACTGCATGCCATAGCTAAGCTAAACCAAGCAAACTTGTGAAAGTGGCATAAATATTATTATTAAAACCTCGCACTCTCACCTTTCTAATTCTCTCTTTCTTTCTTTTACTTTGTTTTTCAGATATAAAGTCAAAAGAAAGAGGGAACAAAATGAGTTGTTTGCATTGGACATTTTGCACATTCTTTCTACTCTTTTTTTTATCTTTTATTGCAGTTAAACTGACTTTTTGTTCCCTAGCCATCAATGTTGCCTTTTTTTTTTCCTTTTTTTGCCTTCAAAAAAATCTTACTTTCATTGACGTGTATATAGTTCGAAATCGAAGCCAAACTGAAAACAAACCAGAATCAAAACTGAACTAATGATTCCGGTTCCTTTAAAGGAAGAATTAAAACTTAACCTTTAGGTGACCGTTCTGATTTCAGAATCGATTTTAGTTTTGATCTTAAAAATTACCATTTGTAATCAAAACCGACAATTTTGAATATCATCTTCTCCGAATGGGAATCGAACCATAGAAGATGGTTTGAATTTCAATTTCACGAACCGCTGGTTCTGTTCCAGTTTTAAATCGGCATTTGGGCAGCTCTACATTCATTATATAAATGAATATATAGGCAAGTAATGCAAATTTTGAGAAGTAAAAGGTTTATTTAATTGAAAATATATGTTACTTCTATTTTCTTAAATGTATCTTTATATATTTTTTTAGGAAAAGAGTATTATTTAACCACAACATTCAGCAGATCGTTAATTTTAGCAATTTTTTTAAATTTTAACAATTTAGTTTTTTTATAGGTATTCCCTACAGTAGTATCTCAGATCCTTTAGACCCAGATTAATCCACTACGAGGGAGCCGGTGCTCAGTTATGGCCCATTTAAGCCCCTTTCCTTCTCTCAGTGAAGGCGAGGTTCAAACTCGAGACCTCTCCTCAAAACCCAGAAGGACTTTGCCAACCTTACCAGTTTAGCTAATATTTTTTCGTTCTGTATCAATTTTAGCCAACTTGATAATGATGTGAGCCATTTATGATGTGTTATCAAGATAACACATCATCAATGGCAGACACGTGACATGAAACATTTTCAAGTTGGCTAAAATTGACATAGAATGAAAAATTATTGGTCAAATTTGGTTAAATTATTTAATAAGTGATTAAATTTGATAATTTGCTGAAAGTTGTAACTAAACAATACAATTTTTTCATTTTTTTTACAAATGACATAAGTTTAAATTTTTACTCTAATAAAAATGCTAAAACAATTTAATGCTATTGAATTCCTCCACACTTAAACTTTTGCTTGTCATCAAGCAAATTAAATCAACATTTAAAATCATTGAATCAAATTCAAAACCATCAGAACTAAAGCTCTCATTATAATAACAATTACCTTGCTTAAGCAATGTCAAACAACTTAAAATCGAAGGTAATGTTAAAATTCAAGCTTTCTAAACCCAAATCCAAGTGAAACCAATTAATTTGCAAATTTAATTAAACACAATCATCCCAATACTCTTTCAAAATCTCACATCAACTCTCTAGTGTTTAGGGGTAAAAGTGTTTACACTCAACAATCAAAGCAAGGAAGAAATTCAAGCATAAGCATGCCCCTTAATCAAGAGTCCTCCTCCACTAAAAATTATTGAAAATACAAATCAAAGGGTCTTCAATTGGTTGTAATGGGGGTTAGGATAGGTAGGATTTAAGAATAGAGAAGAAATTCGAGTAAAAGTACATTAAACTCAACAACATAATTTGTGAAGCAACCAAAATCAAATTCAAAAGTTAAGTAATTCCAAAGCATAAAATTCAAAACCATATTGCCAAAATATTCAATTGTGCTCAAATTTCAAATCAAATTCATTGAACTTAGTTTTTCAACCAAAATTCTTCTCAATAATTCTTTCCTTTTTTTTTCTTTCTTCTTTTGAACACTTAAACAATTTACATCCTTGGCAATTTCTTCAAGGAATTGTCACGACCCGAACCCAGGGTACATGACTGACGCTAGGGAATGGGAAAGCGATTAGCTATCGAAACCCGTAGCAAGCCTAAACCCGATAAACACAATAATTTATCCATCATTTTGTATTTTACCAATAGGCTTTAACAATGAATGCATATACATATACATGTAATATCTTTGTATAATTAAATGATAATAACATTAATGATGATAGTAGTAGTAGTAGTAGTAGTAGTAGTAGTAGTAGTAGTAGTAATAATAATAATAATAATAATAATAATAATAATAATAATAATCATAATTAAATAATAACTATAAAAATCGGCATCCCAACTGGAGCCTTACAACTATTCATAAGTATCATCAATATATTCATTTACTTCAATATATAGTAATATTATGAATATGTGTATATATATATATATATATATATATATATATATATATATAAAATGATTTACCAAGTCATAAACTTATAGATCACTACTGCTACTCTAGAGTATAAATGCATTTATATGATACACCAAGTCGAAACATACTTAACAGCCAGTGAAAAATAAATCTTGCAACGAGCACTGACATGTGAAGTCTGAAAATAAGAAACCTGAAAAAAATGGGTTGAGGGGAGTCAGACCCCACTGAGTAAATTATATCAAGTCTATTTTACTTAATCACCATGCATGCCCAAAAACATTCTTTTATAATTCCTTTTTATAATAACAAATACAATTAACAGATACCAAGGAGAGAGGAAAGGGAAGCAGAACACCTAAACCCAAATTTTCCTTTAATGTCCCTTTCGGGTCTCTTAATCCAATGGACTGAGCCTATTTCCAACTTTACCTACATATCCATATCAATTTGAATACTTGTGCAATATATATACCAGTGGCATGACAGCCCTTGGCGACCAAACCGAGGCTAACCTGGATCTTAAAGGCCTCGGTCGAATTTTTTTATCCAAAAGGGTTACCAACGCTAGCCCTTGGCATCCAAACTGAGGCTGCTCTGGTACCTACCATATAATACACGTGCGCCCCGAGAGCCTTTGGCATCCTAACCGGGGTTAGCATACCCAAACATATCATATCACATTTACCATACCATAACATACCTGATTCCAAATCAATATCATGTGCACATGATCTTGGTGCCGCCCTCTAAGAAGCCCGTTCCACTTACCTTCTTTATTCCTCCGGTAGTACTTTCATAAATCAAGTAATATCATATGTAATTATATTTTAAACATATAAGTATATATATATATATAAATATAATTACGCATATATATAACAAATTGATAAAATCATCAAAATATAAAATAATGGTTATAATTCGATATGCATGAGTTTCTATAATGAAGATATAATGACTGCACACAATAAAATAAAATAAAAATGATATAACTCACAGAGATTTGCATACGACTCAAATCACTCATGTGCCACTAGCTCGCTTGGCCTCTGGGATTCTCTATATGAGAATAAATATAGAATTTACTATTGGATACCATCTATAATGATTTCTAGAATTCTAGAAGTCCAACAAACTCTATAATATCTAACTCAATTCTTATATATAAAATTTTAATTATAACTTATTTTCTAACCTTGTATCACATTTTACGAGAAAATGCTGTCGAAAATTCAATAGCATCTCGCCTATAAAATGGATATCTCTCCACCGAAGTGGAGCCCATTTCTGCAAGCAAACACACTTCTACAATTTCAACCACATACCGGGCCTACCGAAAATACCCGAATTTACCAACACAGATAAACCGTAACAATTAAATATAGATATAATTTATTTATATATTTGGTTTATCTTATCATATATTCTATCTAATTATACTTAATCAATGTACATATTTATTCACTATAATCCATAATTTAATTATTTTAATTACTAATAATCTTAACTCGATTTATGGTCCGAACTCGTGTTATCCGAATTAACAATCTACCTTGGTCATATTAATTTCAATTCGGTCTCATAATTACTTATTTATAATGCTTATAACATATTTAAAGCTTGAACATATTAATTAAATTCTAAACACGCATTTCTAGAATTTTCACACATCGCATTTTATCTTCTGAGATTTTTAATTTAAAATCTACACATAATTTAACTATAGTATCTTCACAAAAGTTGTCCAAAATAATTTTTAGGATTGTTCAAAAATAAAATCAGAGATTTCTGGGTGGGATCCACCGGCCGCCACCCCACACCCCGGCCGGTGACGTCCGATGGTCATAAAACTTTCCAGAATGAAGTGAAACTTACCCAAGAGTCTCCATGCACTGTTCACGCGCAGAAAATAGCTCCCAAATGGCCGGAATAATTCAAAAACTGAAGATGGATGAAAATTTCGGTCAAGCTCCATTCTTTCAGTGATCGTTCAAGTCTATTCTAGTGTCTAACCCACTTGTTTTTCGATAATCTACAAGTCTATGGCTTCAATTTGGTCTAATTTTGGCCGAAAAATGGTGAACCACCATATCAGAATATTCTAGGGGCAAAATCATCACAAAAATTGTGATATAAATTGGGGAAAATGGTATCAATGTGTAGGAAATTGAATAAGCTTCATTTTGATATAAAGTGGGTCAAAAATGGTGGACGGGGGAAGAAGTTATGGCAGGAATAAGGTGGTTGGGCTACAGTGACTGTTTCAGAGAACTCTGGGTACTATAGTCGCTATTTTGATGAAGTTTCTATATTTTGATTAGGTCCCTGGCAGCTGCTGCCTTGTATAGAAATAAAGTTTTCAGATGTTGCAATTTAGTCCTTTTCTTCAATTACTCATTATTCTTAACTCAGTTTTGTTTCAAATTTTAACCATAAACTCGTATAATATTTTAACACATACAATAGAAAATTGGATTAAAATGACTTTCCGAACTACCCTTTTGAATTTTTAAAGATTAAACCCATTTAACCCAATTTTGGGTAAATTAATCCAATTTGGGCAACGAATTAAATTTTCAGGTTTAATTTACTTGATCCCGAGTTAAAATTATTTAATCCAGGAAAATAAATCACGGGTATTACAGGAATACTTAACTCAAAAATGTACTTCACAAATCAATTGAAAACACAAGAGTTATAACAAATGCACTAAGGGATATGAAAAGGGAAAATGCAGAAACAGCTCAAATTATGCTAAAAAATTGTGGCAATTTAATTGAAACAAGAAAAGGAAATAAGGCTCAAAATTGATTTATTAATGGTAAAGAAGGTGGTTATTTGGCCAAGAGTTAAAACTAAATGCCTTTATTATCTCCATATTTCTGATAAAATTATGTGAATTCCAAATGAATACCAAGGCAAGTTCTAATGAATTATTATCAAGCAAAATTCACTCAACAACAAAATATAGGAGCATATTAATGATAAATGATAGATTTAGCTCAAAAGCTCACCGTGTTAAGTACTATGTTGAGAATCCGGTATTCAAGTGAACTTCACAAATAATTAATCATACTAAAACTTGAAAATAAAAAGCTCAAAGTTTAATACTAACTTCAACCAAGCAATTATCTAAAAATTTAGACAAAAAAATATCATCACAATTAAGCTCCAATTGCATCAATTTTGAACAATCAACTAAATAAAAATAAGTACTAATTAGATATGCTAAAAAACATAAAAACAACACATTTCAAAAACATAGAGCATATAAAAGTTCAAAGTTAGCCACAAAAACAATAAAAACATCACATTACAATAATTCCCTCCCTCACACTTGAATCAAACATTGTCCTCAATGTTACAATAATAAAAATTAAAAGCAAAGGGGTAAGGAAACTTCCCTAAATAATAGTCACATCAAATCACCGAACCAGGAGTCAGCGATCAAGAAAACCAAAAAATAGCCTAAAAAAACACAAGAAATACCACAAAAAATTGAGAAAATCCTAGACAAATAAATAAATAAATAAAAGGATAAAGAATAAAAAATAAAAATAAAAAAATTGGGTTGCCTTCTAACAAGCACTTAATTTAACGTCTTTAGCTAGACCTATTTCCCTTTTTATTAAGGATACAACCGAACATGCGGAAGCATCCTTGGAAGCATCTTCCACTGCTTCTACCTTTTAGGCTCCCTTATGCCTAGATAGTAAAAAGCATATTCCATAAAAACAACCTTTGGATCAATAATTAAATCAAGAATATATGATTCTTTTGTGGGTTCTCAGACAGTATACTCTTTATCACAAGATCTTCATAGATGATGGTCATGGATGAAGGTACATATACTTCATCACTTGAATCCTTAATACCAATTTCATTATTGTCGCCCTCATCCTCAAGAATTTCACAAGTTTCCTCATGAACATGAAAGTTAGATTCTTGTAAATCCTCCTCCTTGTCTATATCTTGAAATTGGTGTTGAACTTCAAGGACTTGCTCAACTTCCTCTTCCATAGGCTCAATGTCTTCTTCATTATACCCCTTAAAGTTGAAAAGGAAAACCAGCTTACTTAAATGGCCCTCTTGATGCTCATAACTTTGATTGTCCGAAGAAAGTTGTTGAACAACGACATTCAAAGTCTGAGTTACTTGTTCAAGCTGGACATTTAACTTCTCACTGAATGCGAGTTAGTCAGCCATGAATCTAAGGAAGGTCTTCTCAAAATTTGACCTGAAAGGTTGTTGAGGCAAAATTAATTGTTGAGGTTTAATAATTGGCATTTGTTGATACCCATATTCTTCATCCACATGCTCAAAGAATGTGTTGTCATCAACCTTTACAACTTCTTATTCATTGAATACACATCTTGTATCCTCCTTATATACATCAAATAACTGAGTGGACTCTTCAGTTGATTCCATTTTTGAAGCATATTGTTGATTTGATCGAAGTGGAAAACTTCTCAATTTATCAAAAGAAGAGTGTTCTTCTTGGACTTGATTGTAACAATTACCATACAAGTATTCATCCGTATGTCCCCTAGAAGAATGACATTGCTCACCGAAATAATGATTATACATGGGTTGAGGTTGTGGATACGAATAATTGATCGAGCATTCACTCAAACGGTGATTTCCTCTACACCAATTGCACATCTGAAAAGAAAATTGAGGATAATTAAATTGTGCAAATCCACCATCATTCAAAAAATCTTGTTCATTATAGCTCAAAAATTGGTTAACATATTCATCATTGTTCATAATGAATCACCAAAAATTTTAAAAAAAACATAAAAAAAAATTTTTAAACAAGCAAACAAATACAATAACGACACAAAACCACTTAACAAATGAAAACAAACGTAATCGAAAAATAATTAATTATGTTATCCCCAGCAACAACGCGAAAAACTTGACAGGCTCCTGCAAATGCACAGGGTCTATCGTAATAATAAACTCAGAGAACGAGGTCAAATCCACAGGAACAATCGTATAAAAACTACTTTTCAATTAAATTCATAAGAACAATTAAAGTAAAACGAGTACCCTTGATTGATTTTGAAATTATTTGGAAAGCTAAATTAACAAGAATTTAAAAGCAAGAAAGTAAATTAAAACCAAAAATGATTTGGATTAATTAAACAGCCAAAATAAAACAAATACTAGAGTTCAGGATTTCATTTAGAGGGGTAATTCAATTATCAAACAAATTCATTTAAGCAAGACTTTTTGAAAATATTTTAATCCTCCGTCAAGGAAGAAAAATGTATTCATTTGAACCAACTATGCTAATCTGTCGATGCACACTGATTAAAACAACTGAATCCTTTAAGCGAATCTTTAAATCAAGTTTAGGTTAATTGCCGTGTCCGTATTAACATCTAAACAAGCTCAATTCCAAAATCAGGTTTATAACAATCCATCGATTCAATTATAAATCCTATAAGAATACATCTAGGTAATCAATCAAGAAATATGTTATTAAGCTCTTGGAAATTGAATTAAATGAAGAAAACAAGAAAAACCATTATTAAATAGTAATTCAAAACATTGATAATCAAATCACCCCCTACTAAATTACATCCATCACTCTAGTAGGAGTTTAGTTCCAAAACATAATAAAAAAAAAACAAACAAACAATAAACATAATCATAATTAAAAAGATAAATAGAATCAAGGAAAGGAAAACTTTGTTTTGAAAAGATGAAATCAATCTTCAATCTCTCCAAATCTTTATAAACCAATCTTGAATACTTGAACAATGGTGTTTTCTAAGTGTTTTTAATGTTTTTTGCGCAAAATAAAACAATCCGAAGTTGTGTTTAGGGTTTATGAAGGTTGCATATATAGTGTTCCTCCAAAAATACCCTAAAAAAAACCTAAAAACAAATTAAATTAGCCAAACCAGTGAAAACGTCGCCAGACCAAACCATCCGGTGTGAGGTCTGGTCTACCAAAAACCTACTACTTCTAACACCATGTTGCTCCTAAGGTCCGGTCTGCTCCCTCCTTGGTCCAGTCTACTCTTTATCTTCTGTTTCCAACACAATCCAGCATATGACCCAACTTGCAAGGGGAATATCTTGGTCGTATGAATTTGAAATTGAGAAATTCTTGAGCGTAAACTCAAGTTGAAGATGTCTACTATAATTTCTATGTTTTGAGATTTCTCTAATTTGATCATCATCTTACCGAAAATGCCCTTGACATTTCAATGCTACATTTGGACAGCTTTCGGAGTACTTTTTGGAGTTTAGCTTTCATCTCCTTCGTTATAGCACCAATTGTGCTAATTGTTTTTGAAAATGAAAGTAAATTCAATAACCTTATGATCTGGAAACTTTCATTTAAAAAATCTTTCCACATTGAATGCTCCAAGCTCCCAAAGTTGGTCGATTCGCGAAACCGCAAACTAGCTCCTTTAAGCTCTAAACCTAAAGTGTTGTCTTTAGCTTCTAAACCTTCAAAGCACCTTACCTAAAATGATTTCACACCAAAACAAGTATAAATCACCTTTGAAAACATAATAACCATGAAGAAATTAAATTGACACTTGCATGATGCAAAGATAAGGGAATTACACGATTTATACTCTAAATGAACTCAAATTCCCCTAATAATGTAAGTGAACAATAAATAACAAATATAGATGCTAAAACCACTCAAATGTGCAAGGAATTGAATTAAAACCCAATAAAATATAGAATAATAACCAGTTATCAAACTCTAGAAAATTCCCTCTATTTGAAGAGCTAGAAGACTCATCATGTCCGCGGAATGCAAGACATTGTAATAAAAGAATACGAACCACATGTAATGCTACTGTTAAACGAGTTCGATAATCAATATCCAATTCATGGCTTTGAGTTGTCAAAGCATGTGAAATGCTTTGCCGTTAATTTTGAAAATCATAATAATGACGTTTTGCATCATTATGAATACTATTTAGTTTACCAACATGGTCCTTGAAAGTGTCCAAAGCCTACCTCTAGTTACTAAATCCTTTACTAGTAAAAACTTTACTCTCATAGAAGGAGGAGCAAATAGATAACAGTACAAGCAATAAGCTGAGTCTTCTCCACACTATACTTTAACCAAGGAAACTGAAAATATTAATACCAGGATGGGGGTGAATTGGTACGGAATTAAAAATTTTAGAAAGAATGGAGATGAAGTAGAATTAACACAACAAGATTTTATAGTGGTTCAGACCCAACTTGTCCTACGTCCACTCTCCCAAAGACCTCTTTGGGGTTCCACTAACCACAATAGTGATACAAGGGATTTTAAGGCTATCCCAAACCTTTACAATGAGTTTTACCTAAGGCTCACTCACAAACCCTAGTATTTCTAAGAGGCTAACACCAAACCTTTACAATGAGTTTTGCAAATGGCTAACTCAACACTAACCCTAGTATTTCCCTAACTCACAAAGAATTAAACACTAGTATAATGGATAACTAATTCACTCAACCCAAGCGACAAATGCTCTAGAGTTCTAACTACCCAAAACCAAACAAAAATAAATTA
Organism: Bocquillonia castaneifolia; assembly: GCA_948193215.1. NCBI lineage: Eukaryota > Viridiplantae > Streptophyta > Magnoliopsida > Malpighiales > Euphorbiaceae > Bocquillonia > Bocquillonia castaneifolia. Next base: position 17,525 of record CANYLF010432977.1, read on the forward strand.
CAAAGAAGAGAAATAAATTCACAAGAGTTTGGCTATCAAAGAATTAATGTTCTTAGTTGAAGAACATTTATAATGGGTATTTATAGCCAAAATAGCTCTTAGACACAACCCTAAAGGTGTCTCTAACGTCTAGTTACTGTTGCATTAACTGCACTGAAATGTGTCAGATCGCGGGGGCAGTTCCATCTGTCATGGGCACGATCTGTCCAATGGCTAGTTTTTTTAAGATCTTCCTTGAATGTCGCAGGGGCGACATCTTCCATCGTGGGGGTGAAATGACTATGCAGAGGATGCCTTTGAAATTGGCTTGCTGTTTGATTAAATTGCAGGTGCGATTTAACTTGTCACGGCACGACCTAAGTGGCTAGAGAAGCCTTCAAAACTTGGACTTTCTGTTTCATTAAATTGCGGGTGCGATTTGAGTGGTCGCCAGCACGATTGAAGCAAACAGCCCCTTCAAATTTTTCACCAAATGTCCTAGGCATGATCTGTACGTCACGGGCAGGAAGTATCCCATATCGCGGGGGCGATATTGTGCCACGAACATGATTTCCCTTATCCCGGGCGCTATTTACAGAAGAAATCCAAAACTAGTTTGAAAGACAACCTACACACTTGGAAACTTTGTTAGACAAAGATAAAGGGTTGTTAAACTCAAAATAAGATGGATTGATGCCACTAAGGCCAACAGAAACTTCTCGAACCACTCTTCTTGAAAACATCTATTGTCTTTCCCTTGCTTCTTTCTAGGGAAATCATGGTCATATGGTTTAAATGCACCTTTCAACTAATACTTCCTCCTAACTTGGTCTCTAATTGCAACATCATAAATTTCAATAGGGTTTTTGAATGCCCAGATTGATGATAAGTTCTTCAGGATTAAACTCTATCTGAGTTCTCTTTTGTGCAGTGCTTACTTGAGAAGATGATGTTGTACTTGGATCAACATTTTTGGAAAAAACCCGTGAGAGTTTTTTTTCGCTTATCTACAAAAAATCATTTAAAAAAATTGGATTAGTTCTCAATCACCATCCTCAAATCAAATAAAATAGAACAATAATTTAACTTAATCAAACTCATTTAATATCAAGTTTATTTATTTAAATTAAACCAATTAAAAATAAATTGGAAACTACTAATTAATAAGACATTCATCATATCATTACATATAAGAGACATTATAAATTACTCAACTAAACTCAACAAAATTAAAGAGTTAGTCTCCATTATAAACATATTTGTTTAATTTTTACTTTATTTGTTTAAAATTAAACCCATAAACAAAATAAATTAAAAATTACAAGTCACTAATGACTAACCCATTAAAAATATTATTAAAAACTACCAATTAACAAGACATTTATCATTATTATTACACAATAGATTTATTGGATTCACCAATATTGGGTATTTAGGTTTAAGCTACTAAAGTAAAAAAAAAAAACTAAAAACTAAATACCAAAATAAGAACTAAAATAACTAAAAAAAATTAAAGGAAAGAAAGTAAAAACTTACTTGACATTAAAAGAGTCTTGATTGTTTTTTAGGGAGAAGTCCTCAATTTAAGTAAAAAAAAAGTTTGAGTCTGCTGCTATTAACACTTAAAAGTGGACATAGATTGGAATAGTGCTTTGGAAATTTTATTGTTGGTTTAATTTTATGGTTGGGCTTCTGCTAGCTTAAATTGAATTAAGCCCAACCTTCTTCTCTACAATAGAAGCTGCTGGGCCAAAGAAAGACAGCCCATTCGTCTAATTTTTTTTATTGATTTCTGAGGGACTAAATGACATGTCATTTGGGCCCTTTTTATTTTGAAAATTGTTGTTTGGCCTAAAAAAATTTCAAAATAAAAAAGAGCCAAACAACAGTCGTTCATCCTTGTAAATTAAGAAAAAATTACAGCGTCGCTCTCATAAACATCCAACATCAAAGCCAAGTAGCCAACATGAGGAGGAGGTCCTATCTTGGAGAAGGGGCGGCTTGGCATCGGAGCTACCACACCCACACCCCCCCCCCCCCCCCCACCCTGTAAATTCCGGGCACCGTAGGGGGAGGTTGCTCACCCGCGCCCCCCTCCCTCTGCCCCTGATGTTGCGCTACTGAGCTCGCCATTTCCTTAAATTGATCGGCTTCTATTTGAGCATATATGAAGTGTTGTTTTTTTTTTTTCAGAATCATTTAGATTTCTGTTTAACTTATTAAACTTTAATTTTTGTCACGTCTTTTAAAAAATTGAAACATATAATAATACCTAAATAAACTCAAGTATTAATTGCATATTACAACACACTTTTTAAATTGAATTTTCAAGGTAATCATGTGATTAGGATTCAAGGAAAGAAAGCAACAACAACATTGGTGAGAATAGAAAACGATAAGATAGAGATTTCAGTTTTTTTTCTAAAACTACGATTTAATGTTAAGTGTAATGTGTAAATATCACCTGATGTGGTGATTATCAATTGGCTTAGTTTATAAGTGACATGATATATAGACTCTCTACCTATGAATTTCTGAGTGAGTTTGTTGTTTTCTAATAATTACTACAAGTGCCAATAAATTTAAACATAACTAAGAAATAATCCAAATCTCATAATTCAACTGATCAATCAATTAATTACTACAAGTAGCTTTAATTTTTGGGATAATAATATTATTTATTCCAACCTTTAGTTAAAATTTCAAATATTTCTAATTTTAAAGTGTTCCAATATTTTAGTCTATTATGTTTTCGAGTTGTTCTAAATCTATCCTACTGTATATTTTCTATTTTAAAATTATCTAACTGTGAATTTTTAATGACATGTCAAACAATCACAGTTGGCATTTATTAGACATGTGGCACTAGAGAATTATAATAAATATGACATATGCATGTCATGTCAAAATGTACACTAACTGAAGTGATCTAAAACAATTCAAAAACATTGAAATCCCTATGGCACCAAGAGAGTGTGAGTTGGTGTTAAGTGGTAGGTTAGCTCAAATCTAAATTAATTACAAAGAATAAAAGGAGAGCAAGAACACACAAATTTATAGTGCTTCGAGTCAACATGATCCCTACATCCACTTATCTAAAAACCTTTCGGTTTCCACTATCAGCCAATGGTTACAAGTTTTTTTTGGCTAACACTAAACCTTACAAGTGATTTTTTATAGGCTAATTACACAAGCCAACACCGACCCTTAGTGATCCTCTCACTAAGTCCCTTAACCCTTTTATTGGCCAACTCTTCAACCTTTAATAATGATTCCTATCACTCAAATAACACACAACCTTTCTAAGATTGCGTAAACAAAAACAGACACAAGGCTCACAAATAAAGAATTTAAATGTTTTTTTTGCCAGAACAAGCATAAAGGCTTAAAAAGTGCTCAAAGGGTTTGATTTTTGAAATCTCAAGTTGTGTAACCCATCTGAGGTGTTTAAGTACCCTATTT
>CANYLF010433507.1:0-14047 GCA_948193215.1 Bocquillonia castaneifolia
TGGTTGCCAAATGGTACAATCAAGAGGAATGCATTAACTATAATGAGACTTTTGCACCCGTTGTAAGATTAGCAGCCATTAGAATTCTTTCAGCATTTTCATCTTTCATGGATTTTAAACTTTTTCAAATGGATGTTAAAAATGCTTTTCTAACTGGTTTCATTGAAGAGGAAGTATACGTTGAACAACTTCCCGGTTTTAAAAATTTTGAGTTTCTAAAGCATGTTTTCAAACTTACTAAAGCCTTGTATGGTTTGAAACAAGCTCCTAGAGCTTGGTATGAAAGGCTTAGTAATTTTCTTTATAAAAATGGATTTACAAAAGGGAAGTTTGATGCTACACTCTTCATAAAAAGACATAAGCATGACATACTCATTGTCCAAATCTATGTTGATGATATCATATTTGGTGCTACTAATGAGAGTTTATGCAAAGAATTTGTTAAGTATATGACTAGGGAATTTGAGATGAGCATGATGGGAGAGCTCAAATTCTTCTTAGGATTACAAATCAAGTAAGGAAAAGATGTCATCTTCATCAACCAAGCCAAATACACCAAAGAGCTTCTCAAACGGCTTGGAATGGAAGGATGCAAAGCTAGCAAAACTCCAATGATCACTACAACAAAGTTGGACAAGGATGAAAAAGGTAAATGTGTAGATGAGAAAAAGTATAGAAGTATGATTGGTTCTCTTATTTACTTAACTTCATCTAGACCCGATATTATGTATGCTACATGCTTGTGTGCACGTTTTCAATCATGTCCAAAAGAGTCTCATAAGCATGCCGTCGAAAGAATTTTAAAATATTTGCATGGCACAATGCATTTACGACTATGGTTCCCTAGAATTGTTGCTTTTGATTTAGTTGCTTTTGATGGATAGAAAAAGTACCTCCGGTACTTGTCAACTACTAGTCAATTGCTTGGTTTCTTGGTGTTCCAAGAAACAAGTTAGTGTTACTTTGTCAACCGCTGAAGCCGAATATGTAGCGGCGGGTTGTTGTGGATCACAAGTCTTATGGATGAAACAATAATTGAAAGATTATGGTCAAGATGTTGGTTGCATTCCCATCAAATATGACAACACTAGCGCTATAAATCTCTCAAAGAACCCTATCCAACACTTTAGGAGCAAGCACATAGACATTAGACATCATGTGCAAAAGGGTGATGTAGTTTTAGAATTCATTGATACTACTAACCAATTGGCTGATATTTTTACAAAACCTCTCAATAAAGAACGTATGAACTTCATTAAGAGTGAGTTAGTGATGCTTGATGGGAGCACTCTTTAAATTTCATGTTTTCTTTTGTAAGCTCTTTCATGCATATGCAATTGACATAATTTTTCCCCTTAAGGTTGCTTCTTATGTGTTTAAGGGAGTAAATGCAAGTCACATAACAAGTTTGGAGCATTCTGACACTTGAAAAATCATTTTGAAACTTTTAACTTTGTAAAATTCTGAGTCTCATAAATCGCAGATGCGGATGGATGTTCCTCGCGGCCACGACCTTACTGGTTTTTGAACAAAACTCTAAGTTTCTTTAATCGCGGCTGCGATTTACACAATTGCTTCCGCGATAAAAAATGATTTTCCTAAAATACTAAAATTTTCAACATCGCGTTCACGACCATCGTGGCCGTAGCCGAGATTCCTCGACCCGCAAAATCAGTTTTGAAAAATATTTTCATCAAAATCACGGACGTGATACATGAAACCGCGTCCATGAAATTTCAATTTTTTTAATCATAACAGATATTTTATCAAACCGCGACCGCGATTATCTGTCTCGCGCCCTCGACTTTCACTAGTTTTTCAAAAAACTAGTCGTTGAAAAATGGCTAGTTGGCAGAATTTCTTGATTTTTCATGCCAAAAACTGCTCCAACATGCCTATATATACCATCATTGCATGTGTAAAAGGGTTTACAAACATCTCTCTTGATTTCAAAGCTTTCTAAGTCATTTTCTCTTCTACTCTTCCCTCTTTAGAGCTTTGAAAGTCAATTTTCTGTTGCATAATCCATCACACATTCATCATAATGGATAAAAGACTAACTAGGAGCCAAAAGGGTAAAGGAAAAGCACAAGAACCATCTGCTCCTCATCCAAAAAGGCATAGAACAGGCATTATCATTCAAGAATCTGGCACTACTCCTGCTCCTCCTCCACCTCAACCTGAACCTTAGAGACAACCCACGAATGAGAATCCCATTGAGGCTATGTTTGAGACTCTCTCAATTGATGAAAAAGTGAGGTATAGAACCTTGATGTGTAGGGAGTTCTCGGAGACTAGGACCCTTAGTGCTACCTCCATTGGAATGCTTGGGGTTAGAGAGGAGGTATTTCGACTTCTCAGAAATCTGTCATTTCTCAAGTTTGTTAGGCCGCTCTACCCTGATTACAAAAATTTGACCTATGAGTTTCTCTCTACATTAGTGGTAAATAGGCGGCTAGGAGGTGATTTGGGTTATTATGGAATTAGCTTCACACTTTTTAGAAAGAAGGTTACCATGAAGAAACAATAATTGGATGAGTGTTTTGAGTTCTCTCCAACGAGCATAACAACCTTCAATGACTCTTCAATGGAAATCCAAGAATTTTGGAGGGAGATTGCTTGTACCCCCAGGTTTAGAGCTTCTCACTCTTAAGCCAAAAGCCTAAATACTCTTCTTATTTTTATTCTTCACAAGGCTATTATGAATTCTGTTTTTGTCAAAAAAGAAGGCAATGACAAAATATCACAAAAGACCTTCTTTTCCTCTATTGCACTGTAAAGGAAGAGCCTATCCAAGCCGCTTTCTTCTGCATAGACCACCTTCTTCACATCCAACATACCAAAACCAGTGCTATAATTGTTGGATCCTTCATTTCACACATTGCCTACTTTCTTTCTTTTGACTGCTCCAAACCGCAAGCCTACCCTCTTTCTTATGGGTTTTCAGTAGACTTGGGGATTATGGACCTTGACTATTTCATCCAAAAAGTCAAGATAGTGAGAAAGCAAGAAAATGGCAGCTATCTTTACTTAGGTGGTGTCACGGATGAAGAAAGGGAAGCTAGGCTGAAAGAAAGGGAAGACAAAGAAAGAGAGGAAAGGGCGGCTAGATAAAAAGAAAGGGAAGAGAAGGTAAGAGAGGAAGGGTCTAGAGCTGGATCTAGAGAGGAAGGGGAAGGAATCCCCCATGGCGAGCCTATTCCTATTCCCCCTATTGAGATTAGGGATTTGAGACAAGAAGCCACCTCTTCAAACCCCCTCATGGACATTCTAGCCTTTCTCAAGAGGTTAGAGGACAAGATTGATGCCCAAGAGGCATTCAACAAGAAAATAGAAGTCCGCTTGGATGATCAAGATGAAGACTTAGCCTCTTTCCATCAAGACCTTAAAGCCATTCATACCAAGCTTGCAATGGATCCTTGTGACCATGATGACTTCTGAACTTGGCCTTAGTGTCCTATGTCCATTGCATTCCACTCATGCATTCTCATACTTTATCTTTTGTATCCCTTCTTTTTTTTTTTTTGTTTAATGAATGACTTTTATGTTTGATAGATATTATATCTATTTCTGGTTTTGTTCCTCCCATATTTTATATTATGCCTTTTGAGTTGACAAAGGGGGAGAAATCTCCTTGTTTTATGTTTTTCAAAAACCTTGCACAAGTTGAGGGAGAGCAATTCCATCAACACACACACTTAACTCCTTTATTTTTAAGTTTTTGAACTTAGAAAATGATTTTTTATTTTTTGGTTGTCAAACTCAAAAAAAGGGGAGATTGTTGGCTTTAGTGGCATCAATCCATCTTATTTTAAGTTTAACAACCCTTTATCTTTGTCTAACAAAGTTCCTAAGTGTGTAGGTTTTCAACCAAGCTAGTTTTGAATGACTCCTGCAAACCACGCCCATGATAAGGGGATATGCGCCCGCGGTAAAATATCACGCCCGCAATGAGGAGATCAACCCCGCGACCAGCGATATAGTTTGCCCACGAAAAGGAAATCGCGCCCAGACTTTTTGGTGAGAACTTAGAAGGCTTCTGTACACATAGCTTCGCACCCACGACATACCAAGTCGCATCTGCGATTTGAGAAACAGAGAGCCCCTTTCTGAAGGTTCAAAGTCGCGCCCGTGATGTACTTAATAGCCACCATGATTTGATCAGACAGAAGCTGCTCATCAAAGGAAATCAAGCCGCTCCTCAAGGCAATCTAGCCGCTCTCTCAAAGGCATTCCCTGCCCGGTGATTTTGCGCCCGCAGTTAGAGAATCGCTCCTGCGGTTTGATGAAACTTAGAGCCGCTCTCAAGGGCATCCTCTGCCCAGTGATTTCGTGCCCACGGTTAGAGATGTCACCCCCTCGACATTTAATGGAGTCTCTGAAAAACTAGTCATTGGACAGATCGCGCCCATGACTGATGGAACCGTGCTCACGATCTGACAGTTTTCAGTGCATTTAATGCAAAAGTAACTAGACGTTAGAGACACCTTTGGGGTTGTTTCTAACAGCTAGTTTTGGGTATTTTGGCTATAAATACCCATCATAGATGTTCTTCAATTAAGAACATTAATTCCTAAGATAGCCAAACTCTTGTAAAAAAAATTTTCAATCGTTTGTAATTATTTAGTTGTTTGGTTTTGGGTAGCTATAACTCTAGAGCATTTATTGCTTGATTTGAGTGAATTAGTTATCCACTGTACTAGTGTCAATTCTTTGTGAGTTGGGAAACAATAGGGTTGGTTGTGAGTTAGCCATTTGTAAAACTCATTGTAAAGGTTTGGTGTCAGCCTCTTAGAAACACTAGGGTTTGTGAGTGAGCCTTGGGTAAAACTCATTGCAAAGGTTTGGGATATAATTAAAATCCCTTGTATCATTATTGTAGTTAGTGGAACCCCAAAGAGGTCTTTAGAAGTATGGACATAGGACAAGTTAGGTCCGAACCACTATAAATCCTTGTGTGTTCACTCTACTTCATCTCCTCTCTCTCTAAAATTTTTAATTCCGCACCAATTCAGTCCCTCTTGGTATTTCAGAGTCTAAGAGTTTATGTTGGTTTCGAGTACTTACACCCTTAGAGGTCTCACCAATAATGTTGTCCTTGGGATGTTTCTTAGCAAATCTCCATTCTCTTGGAAGGTCTCTATGCACTTGTTGGTGATCCACATATGCTTGATCATCTCTTGTTTCTTCTAATCCATGTTGTTCTTATGGTTGATCATCCTTGTTAAGCTCCTCTTTACTTTGAATTTCATTTCCTTTAATGTTGAGCTTATCAAAGTCACCTACAATTTCATCACAAGAAACACTACCTTTCACAAGATCAAGTTTACTAGATTCATCAAAGGTAACATGCATGGACTCTTCAACAACTAGAGTTCTTTTATTAAAGACTTTATAAGCTTTGCTTGCATTAGAATAGCCTAAGACTCCTTCATCCATTTTAGATTCAAATTTCCCAAGATAATCCTTGGTATTAAGAAAGTAACACTTACAACCAAATACTCTAAAATATGAAATGTTGGGTGTTTTACCATTCCATAGCTCATAAGGTGTTTTGTTCAAAATTGGTCTTTTAGAAACATGATTCAAAATGTAACATGATGTATTGATGGCCTCCACCCAAAAATAAGTTGGTAAACTATAATCATTGAGCAATGTTCTAGCCATCTCAATCAATGTATGATTTTTCCTTTCAATAACACCATTTTGTTGAGGAGTTCTTGGACTTGAAAAATTATGTGAAATTCCTCTTTTTGAACAAAAACTTTTAAAAGCTTCATTTTCAAATTCTTTTCCATGATCACTTCTTAAGGAAGTTATGAAATATCCTTTTTCATTTTGAACATGTTTTAAAAAACGTTTAAAAGTTTCAAAAGCATCACTCTTATAAGGAAGGAATGCAACCCAACAAAATCTAGAGTAGTCATCAACAATGACATAGGTGTAGTGTTTTCCACTCAAGCTAGCTACTTGTGAAGGTCCAATCAAATCCATATGAAGTAATTCAAGTGGTCTAAAAGTACTTACTTAGTTCTTTGGTTTGAAGGAGGATTTTGTTTGCTTTCCCTTTTGACAAGTTTCACAAATCTTGTCCTTGGAGAATTTGATTTTTGGCAAGTCTCTTACAAGCTCCCCCTTGCTTAGGCTATCAATTAAGTTCATGCTAGCATGCCCAAGTCTTCTATGCCAAAGCCAAGTATCGTTGCTAATAGACACAAGACACTTCACATTTTTGTTAATAAGGTTGTATAGGTCAATTGTATAGACATTGTTGGTTCTTTTGCCCTTGAATACTACTTCCTCATCTAAAGATTTTGTGACTAAGCAAGTATTCAAATCAAAAGTAACTTTGAAGCCTTTGTCACACAATTGACTTATTCTAAGGAGGTTATGCTTTAAACCATAAACAAGAAGCACATTATCAATACAAGTAGAGGATTCCTTACCAATTGTGCCAATGCGAATTACCTTACCTTTGGCATTATCACCAAATACTACCGGTCCTCCATTTTCCATCTCTATTATAGAGAATAGACTTTTCTCACCGGTCATGTGCTTGGAGCATCCACTATCAAGATACCATTCACTTGTTCCCATTGATGTTTTCAAGCATACCTAAAAAAAGAAAATTAATTCTTTATTTTAGGTACCCAAACAATTTTGGGTCCTTGAGGGTTAGCATCAACAAAAGTTCCTAAGCTAAGTTGCTCCCTCCTAACATGGCAAAACAAATTAATGTGTCCATGTTTCATGTAATAATGGCATTGAACATTAGGAGAGGAGGTTCTTTTGCTCAAGGCCTTTTGCCTTGTGTGATGTTTCTTTGGAGTTTGACCCTTAGGAATTGGCTTGCCCTTTGGTTTGCCTTGTGAGGAGTTAGTCCTTTTGGCCAATGAGCCATTTAGTGGCTTGTCTCCATGCTTAGACTTAAGCTTCCGACACTTGGTCTTAGCAACATCAACACTAGAAGTTTGTGGTGGTGATGATTATTTAACAAATGTGGTATTAGAAGTTCCATAAGATGTTGAGCACTCATTGAATCCAAGCCATGTCTCACAAGGGGAGGTCTTTGTAACACCAATAAGGTATCAAGATTTTCCTTGCCCTTATGAAATTTGATAATGGATTCTCTCAATTCTTCTACTTCATATTTCAATGTGTCATTCTCTTTGGCATGAGTCTCCATTGAAGTGAGTTTGAGTTGAGATGCAAGTAGTTGACCTTTAAGCTCTCCTAAGGAAAGTTTAAGTGCCTCTACTTGTGCTCTTAAATCATTAACTTCCCTATTACTTGCCTCACAAAGTTTTTTAGCTTCCACATTTTCACGTTGGAGGCAAGTACATTGGGTGTTAAGATCTTTGATGAGTTCAATGGGATCATCAGCATCGGAATCATCATCACTACTACAATTGGAAGAGTATAAGAAGGAAAAAATAGAAAAGCAGGAAGTACTTACCTCATTAGAAGAGTCCTCTATGGCCACGAATGCAAGGTTGGCAACTTTATCCTCACTCTCCTCTTCACTTCCACTATCATTTTGTGAGGAGGAAGGGACATGTTCATCTTCATCCCATCCGGCACTAAAGCTTTTCTTATGCCTTCCTTGGAGTGTAGGACAATCCGGTTTGATGTGCCAATTCTTGCCACATTCAAAGCATTTCATTTAGGAGCTACTCTTCTTAAAGCTTTCTTTCTTTCTCCTCCTATCCTTACTTTTGCTAGATGACCCTTTTCTTTCTTGAATCATCCTTATCACCCTCTTAGAGAGCAATAGAATATGTTCTTCACTAGGGCCATTCTTTCCTTCTTCATTATTGCCTTCATCATCTTGAGAGGTTTTGAAGGCGATGTTTTTCTTCTTTTCTTCTTTCCTCTCACTTGCTTCTAGCTTCTTATCTTCATCATAGTTCATCTCATAGATTAAGAGATTACCTATGAGCTCATCGGTTCTGATGGTGGAGAGATCCTTGGAATCTTCAAGTGAAGCAATTTTAACCTCAAACTTCTTCCTAGGCAAGGACCTAAGAATTTTCTTGTTGACTTCACCCGGACTATAGATTTTGCCAAATTTCCTTAGTCCTTCCTCCAAGGCTAGAAGACGTTTGGTGAAGGAGGTGGCATTTTCATCAGCTAACCTCTTGAAGGTTTCATATTGATATATAAGAAGCCCAATCCTCTTGTTCTTTACATCTATTGTGCCTTTATGATAGTTTTCTAATGTTGTCCATATGGCATGGGTAGTAGTATAATGAAGTACCCTAGCACATTCTTCTCTAGATAAAGAATCAAGTAAAATAGACATAGCTTTGTGGTTCTTACCATTGCTTTTTCGATGTGCATCCACCCAATCATTTCTGTCAAGCATTGTAGTCACCTCACCTATGGTTGTGGTTGGTGGTGTCCATTCGTTTACAACTTGATCCCAAACATCAACTTGGTCACTATCCAAATAACATTGCATACGCAATTTCCAATATGGATAGTCACTTCCATCGAAGTAAGGTCATAAGCTTCCAAAGACATTGCCCGGCATCTCTAATAATCTTCAAGCTCCCAATTAAGGAACAAATGAGCTGTTAGGCTCTAATACCAATTGAAATGCCCAAGAGGGGGGTGAATTGGTGCTGAATAAAAAATAAAAATTGCTTTGGAGAATAGGCAAAATTTTATAGTGGTTCGGTCCAACTCTTGACCTACGTCCACTTATCCCAAATACACAATTTGGGGTTCCACTACCATAAATGGATTACAAGGAGATTTAGCAGACTATCTCCAACCTTTACAACGAAGATTTCAAAGGCTATCTTCAACCTTTACAAAGAGAATTTCAAAGGTTCTCTCCAAACCTAGAGTTTACAAAGGCTCACCCTAAACCTAGTGTTTACAAGGCTAATACCAAACCTGCCCAAGTGTTTCCCAATCCTCACAAAGATTGACACTTGTACAAGGTAGAAAGATCACTCAACCCAAGCAACAAATGCTCTAGAGTTCTAACTACCCACACATAATAAATTCACAAATGAATTTATTTACAAAGAATTTAGAAAAATTAATATGCAAGAGTTTGGCTATCTAAGAATGTATATTATCTATTTAAACACAATTAAGAGGGGTATTTATAGCGTTAAACCCCAAATCTAGCTGTTGGAAATAGTTTAAAAAAGGTTTCCAATGGATAGTTGACTTTTTTAAAATTTCAGGATTACCGTTGAATCGCGAGCACACAATTTATCTCGCGGCGGTGAAATTTGAAAAGTTGTTGAACGGTAACATTGTCTCTGGATCCAGCAATGCTCACAGGGGCGAAAGGATTTTCACGGGCGTGACCAACTTGCGTAGATAAGGCTGTGCTTTCTGTTTCTTTGCTCACAATTTCGCGTGGGTGAAATTCTTTATCGTGGTCGCGATTTTGTTTAGTCGCAGAGGCGATATTCATTTTGCGTGCACATATAGAAATAGAATTTTCAACACTATCTAGAAGACTTTGTCACAGGTGTGATTCCATAATTGCATGGGCGATTGTATTCCAAAGAGAAACATAAGTTTTAGAACTTTCTGGAGCACTTCGTCACGGCGATACTCGCAATCACAGGGGCGATTTAGCTTCAAAAAGAAACAGAAGTTTCAGCACAATCTGGAGCACTTTATCGCGAATGTGATTTCTTACATCGCGGGGGTGAATGGGTATCGCGGAGGCGAGCCTTATCTCGCGGGCGTGATTTATGAGTCCGAAACATTTTCATCGTGTTGACTTGAATTTAATCAATCCTGCACACTTGGAAACTTTGTTAAACATATATTTAAGGTTGTTAAGCTCAAAATAAGATAGATTGAAGGTGCTTACGCCAATAAATAAAGTGATTAGCAAGAAGCTAACATCATCCGACTCATGCTAATTAAAGCATATGTTATCATCATAGAGCCTCCGAGCAGCATCCCCATTCCTGCATTCAAAAATTTGGTGTCTACACTAACCTAATTGTTTCTTTCTCTAGAAACCCCTTAAACCCAAGTGTTTTACCTTTGGATTATGCTTAAACCTTTCACAAATTGAATTCCTGAACCTCTCTCAACCCAAGCTAGCTTTACAAGGAATTCACAAGAGCACACAAGGATCTACACACAGTTAATTGAAGAAAATTGAAAATATTTTTCTCAAACTCAAATTAGGGTTTACAATAACTTAGAAATGAGTTTAAAGAGATTGGTTACCTTACAAATAAGTTTGAAGCTTGCTTTTATACCCTCTAATTGAATTATGACCGTTGGAGAAGTATTGGATGTAAAAAGAGCTGTTGGAGAGAAAATAGAGCTGTTGTGAAATGTTTTCATCTATTTTCTCTTTTTGCAAATCTAGACTTAAAAGTAGAATTTTTAACTGTAATGATGATGTATTGCTCGTTGGGTACCCGTTGCTTAATAACTCAAAATTTTGGCTTATGGAACTTTTAGGCAACGAGCTAACTTGCTAGTGTAGACGGCCCTTCATTGCTTAATTATCTTGACCTCTTTGTTTATTGATGAATTAGGCAATGAGCAAGTCTTGCTTATGTGTAGGTCGTTGCTTAAGGCAACAAAACTTTCTGTTTCTTCAATAATTAAGCAACTAGCTAATATTGCTCATGTAATGCTAGTTGTTGAACAATAGAGATTGGCCACTCATTATGAACCCATATGTCTGTGTCATCAAAAATTAAGCACCTAGCTAATTTTGCTCATGTAATGCTAGTTGCTTGACTTAGGCACAATTCTGTTTCTTTACTTATTAAGAAACTAACTAATGTTGCTCATGTAATGCTAGTTGCTTGATTTAGGCACAATTATGCTTCTTCACTAATTAAGCAACTAGCTAATGTTTCTCATGTAATGCTAGTTGCTTAGCAATGGAAATTGGCCAACATTCTGTTTAATCACATGTTAAGCAACTAGCTAAAGTTGCCCAAATGATGTTAGTTGCTTAACAATCACCAATCTCATAAAATGCCACTTGTTGCTTATATGTACACACACATATATATACTTAAAAAAAATTGCCCATATAAGTGTGTGTTTGTGTGTGTGTGTATTATTTGTCCTTGTCGAAGTAGCATATGTGACTCCAGATTAAGTTCAAGACAAAATAAAAATTCCTGAAAAATTCTATTTAAAATGTTAGTAATAGAAATTGACTTAGATAAATGTCAATATCAAAATTTGTGATTAACTTTCCCAATTAGGTCAATAGAGATGAGCAAAGCAGATAGACATACCTGACATAGAAATGGGATGCCACGGAGACGTTAAGTGTTCCTAAGTAAGTCCAATCCAAAGATAGTCTCAGCCAGAATAATGGGAAAAGGGTTATGACCACGCTCTACTTGTTCTAAGAAATGGGCAATCTGGAAGTTGCCTATGCCTTTAGTTGTATTCAGCAAGAAGTGTGCATACAGGCTGAAGCTAGTAATCTTTTGCCAGGATCTACTGTTCTATGGTTTTGAACTTCCTAATCCCAGCAACTTTTAGGTTAGGATGGAGTGACAATCGATGCAAGAAGTTACTTGATCTAGGGTTAATCCAAAGAAGCTAGCTAGAGGTTTTGCAGATTTAGATTGCAGGAAAGGAAGTGCCAAAGGGGTATTAGATTCATGAATCTTGTTTAAAATATCCTCAAACTCTTTAAACAGGGGTAGTGTTCTACTCAATTGAAGTGGAAGACATGGTGCTTAATACTCCAGCAATCAACTGCTGCATGAAGAAGCTTAGTATCAAATGAGAAATTCAAGAAAGCTTTGAACTCTATCAAGTGATATCTATCTAGGGATTTCCATAGTTCTGTTCCTACATGCCCTAGGTGCTTTTTCAAGGTTTTCTCGAAGTTTTAAAACATTCTTGGGAGGATTGGAGAGCTTTCTACAGGGTTGATTTGATGTTTCCTGATGCTTCTAAGGTGCCATAAGGGTTTTACTTATAACCCACGAAGTTTAGGATGTTTGGGTTTGAAACGAAGTAAAAATGGAGTGATATATATCTAGGGATTTCCATAGTTCTGTACCTACATGCCCTAGGTGCTTTTTCAAGGTTTTCTCAAAGTTTTAAAACATTCTTGGGAGGAGAGCTTTCTACAGGGTTGATTTGATGTTTCCTGATGCTTCTAAGGTGCCATAAGGGTTTTACTTATAACCCACGAAGTCTGGGATGTTTGGGTTTGAAACGAAGTAAAAATGGAGTAAAAATCGCAAGGAAAGCCTGAGAATCAAAGGAGTGGCGTTTGCAGACCAACGCCACTCCACCAAGTGGTGTCACCACCAAACATCGCTTTCTCTAGTGGCTTTGGTGGCCAACGCCACTCCTTATGGTGGCGTTGGTCACCAATTCTACTCCAGACGGGGATTCAACAATTAACACAAATTTTGACGGTCCTAGGAGGATTCTGTGCACAGCATTCCATACATACATTATAGAATTATAAGCAATATTTATGCATACATGTATTATAAAATAAAAATAAAATATATTCATGCATTGTAAGATAATAAATGTTCATTCATACATTGTAAAATGCTCATACATACATGCATATACTTGTACAAAGTTCATAATATGCATGTACATCAAAAAGTTCACAATCTGAATAAAGTTAAAAAGTTTAGAAAAGCACAAACAAGGACATCTACTCGTCCTCCTCATCGGACTCTTTGTCCTCATCATCATTAGTAGGTTGCTCGTCGTCTCTCCCTGCTCCTCCTCCTCCTCCTCATCATCCTACTTCTCCTTATCATCCTCCTCCTTCTCCTCATCATCATCCTGCTCCACCTCATCATCATCTTGCTCCTCATCATCATCGTCACCATCACCATCATCATCAGCAGGCTGCCGAATGGGAACAGGGGCCTCATAGTCAACAAGGCAAGACTTCAACTCTGCATTCGTCATGTAGACTATGTGACAGGCCTATCTCCAATAGTCGTAAGCCTCCATAGTGTAGGCCTTACTGGGCTAAAAGTAGGAAGATAGGCATGTAACCTCGCTCATAGGAACCTACAAAGATGAAAGTTAGTTCAGTCAACAAACGGAGAAAGCAAGATAAGAATTCGGGGCAACTCACATGTGTACATCCCTGGGAGAACCAAAAGAAGGCGCAATTAGCTGTAAAGTATGCTCATTAATACCAGAGCACAAGTGGAAAAACAACTTGGCAAAAAAGTAAATTGCCGAGAAAAATGCAACGTATTGGGTGATGGTTACTAGTTCTAGCAGTTTCCAAGGAAGAACCGCCATCAAAAGAGGAAGAGCTGACTGAAACAACCCGAAACTAATACAATATAATAAGGAATTAAATACATAATATTAGTAATTAAGAAATTCTTAAAATTCAACTAAAACTCCCTCCAAAAATATATATTTTTTTAAAAAAAAAACAAGTAACAACTATCGTTGTCCAATTAGCAACGATCGTTGTCAAATGTACAACGATCGTTGTTGAATGTACAGTGATCGTTGTTAAAACCCGAAAAATAGCCAAAAGTTCTAGTAGGTTACACGAGCTCATTGTTAAATCAACAACGATCATTGTTAACCTAACAACGATCGTTGTTAAGTTAAAAAGCTCGAAACGAACTAGTTTCCCAAAAATCACAGTTTTAAAATAGAATTCTCGACTTTTCCTTGTAAAAGCAAACTCCCACGGACTCAAAATCAACATATATATATATATATATACATCAACTTATCAACTTTAAAACACAATAAAATTTATACATAAGGAACATGAAAACCATATTAAACATATAATTGACCTCAAAACAACTTTATACAAACTTCTCAAATTTTATACACATATATATATGAACATGTCAAACTTATCTCACAACTGTACATTTCATCCCAACCAAAAATGCATATAAATATGCTCGTGACTATCCACTAGCCAACCTGATTCTCTATTGCAATGCACGTGAGCTCTACAATCAACAGGCTATCAACAACCTGAAAAACAATGCCAATGAGGTGAGCTGGCAACTCAATAAGCATTTAATCAAATCAACCTTGAATACACTAAATTGAAATT
>CANYLF010433576.1:0-12250 GCA_948193215.1 Bocquillonia castaneifolia
TTTAATTATATTCAATGAATATAGTGTTTCTTATTTTGTATAATTTTTGACAAAGCCATTTAATAAATTTAAATTTTTAAATAAATATAGGATTATTTAATTAGATTATTTATTTTCCACAATTTTCTATGAAGTTATTTAATTAAATTTATATATAGTAACTATTCAATGAATACAGTCTTATTTATTTATATTACTAATTATATATAATATTTTTAATCAAAAAATATATAAAAAGTTAATTTGACTAACACAAATAAAAAAAAATTTAAAAGTTTAGAAATTCTCACAAAATCACAATATATATATATATATATATATATATATATATATATATATAAATATATATATCATTGAACTAATTGAGTGGAGGTGGATGCCCTCAAAAAAAAAAAAAAACACGAGTGGAGATGGAACATAACGTAACCAAAGCAACAATAAAAATAAGATATGAGACGATAGGGCAAAACCATAGAAAAACACGAAACAAGTTTTGTTTTAAAAATACACGACACAAACGTGGAGAACCGTGTTGTAATGCCACTAATTTTCTAGGACAATTTTAAATCTTGTTAAGTAAATTATTTATGGGTGAATGTAAATGTAACCTTAAATAAATTATATGGGAGTTAATTAATTAAAAATTAAGACTAATTAATTTGCCAATAACTAATATTAAGAGTTCCAACTTATATTAACTAAATTAATAAAGGAACAAATGAGTGTGTGTGTGTCCATATATATATGATGGTTGTAAAACCTGACCCGGTCATTGAACCTGTTAAGGTAGAGGGCCAAGGGTAAAAGATTCAATCGGGGTTGAACCGATGTTAAATCGGAATTAAAAAAATTAATATATATTTACTATTTTTATTCATTTTTATAAAGCAATATTAGTATTTATAATAAATATAATAAAAATATCACGTGTGAAGTAAAATATAAAAAAACAATTAAAATATCAAAGGTTAATATTGAATCAATGGTTTGCATAAAATATTAATATCGACATATTTAAAAATAAATGAAAAAATAAAAATAATATTTTAATAATTTATTATAAAAATGATTAAAATATTAAAGTTTCAATTTTGATTAATAGTTCCAACAAATGTAAATAGGTATTAGATTTAATAAATAAGTTAAAAAATTTTAAAAAATCAAACCCATTAAATTTAATAAATTCTCAATATAGTCACTGTAGACCGTAGTAGGTTTTCCGACCATATCTAACGATTCCGGTCATTTCTGACCACAAAATTGATGTCTTTGGAAAGCTCTCAACTTCTTCTTTCATTTAACATCAATATCCCCAATTTCCATTTCCAATTTTGAAGTTTCGCCATTTCAATGAACGTTGGCCACCGTCAAATAGCGTTCTCCGGCCATTGTTCACTCAAATTGGTGGCATAATCATGATCACTGGCCTAAAATAAGTGGAATAGAGTCAATCCGCGATCCGGATGAGGTCAATTCCACAGTGAACGAAAGTTGGAGTGCTGCCAACCATTTTGCTTTGATCCGTCTTTTTGGTTAGTTTGGAGGCGCATGAAGTTAGGCAGTAGACTCTTAGCAGCCTTGCACCCATTTGTGAGCGGTTGTGGAGGCCAACGACCACCATTTACGGCGGCAAGTGGGTCCCAGACGGTGATTGTTGGGTCACACCCAGAACTTATTGAATTTATTTTTATAAAATTATAAATCATATCGGGTATATTTTTTTGGACTGGTAGGATGATGTAATTATTTACGGATTTTAAATTAAAAATTTCCAAAGTTTTTAGGCGGTGTGTAAATCCCGAAATGCGGTTTAAATAATTGAAAGTAACATGTTTAGACTTTTAAATAGATTGTTTAGGTGATATATAGATGAAAATTAGTTAGAAACGAATTTATGATAATTTATAAGTAATTAAATTATTTTTTAAGCGGTGTATATATTGAATGTATATAATTGATGGAAATTAATGAGAATAAATGATAATGGAATTAAATGAGAATTTTAGAATATAAAAAACAAGGAATTGACAAGAATGTATGTTAAGCGTGTGCAGATTGATATTAATTTTTCTATATATATGTTAGGTAATTAAATTGTTAAGAATAAATAATATATGAAGTATGTAAGAATTTTCAATAATAAAAGTAAATTACTAATATGGGGTAAGATTGATTATGTTAGGATTAGCTATAATTGTTATATAAATAATGAAAATGGATATATAATGGTTATGTATATATATATGAATTGATTATGAATGGTTATATAATGGTTATGTATATATACGCACTTCAGCATATATTAATAAGATTTTATTCTTGATTTTATTTTATGAAAGGGTTGGATTTATAATGTGAATGAAGGGGTAAGATATATTTATTTACTTAAATATTAATCTCACAACTGATATTTCAAAAAAAATCTCATATGGAAACTTCAATTGAGACATGAAAAAAAAAGGAAGTAAACGATAAAATGGAAGGATTTAGACGCAATAGTTGTTCTTCCCCATCTAAGAAATAGGATTTTCTTATTTTCTATGATTCTCGTGGTTTAATTCTTTATTTATAAAGAAGAATTATATATTATAAATAAGTAATTATCATTGAACTATTTGAGTGGAGGTGGATTCCCTAAAAAAAAAAAAAGAGTGGAGGTGGAACATTACATAACCAAAGCAACAATAAAATTAAGATATGAAACGATGGTGCAAAACCATATAAAAACACGAAACAAGGTTTTTAAAAAAAATACACGACACAAACGTGGAAAACCGTGTTGTAATACCCTTAATTTTCTAGGACAATTTTAATTCTTGTTAAGTAAATTATTTATGGGTGAATGTAAATGTAACCTTAAATAAATTATATGGGAGTTAATTCATTAAAAATTAAGACTAATTAACTTGCTAACAACTAATATTAAGAGTTCCAACTTATATTACCTAAATTAATAAAAGAACAAACGAGTAAATACACACACACACACCCACACCCCTTTAAGCTGCTAGGGGTATCTACCCTTTCCAATTTTTTAGATAGTCTTGTCTATTGACATGGTTTGTTAGTCTTGTCTGTTAGCAAGTTTTTTTTAGTTTTTTTCAATGGCTTCTAGTGCTTCCGAACAACTCAAGAGGGTATCAATCGAGGAAGGGGAGGACGACGGAGAGGACAGTGGACTGATTTTTGAAGCAGAAGAGGAATCTTCGAACAATCAAATTGGACTGATTTGGAGTTTTGGAGTCTGATTGGGAAGTTTTATACTGATAGAATTATTAATTTTGCAGCCATGCAGAATACCTTAGCCTCTTTGTAAAGATCGGTTGAAGGAGTGTGTATTAAGGAGTTTGGCAATGGAGTTTTCGTTTTTCAATTTTTCCATATCAAGGACTTTATTAGGGTGCTGCATGGGGGACCTTGGACTTTCAATAACAGTGTCCTTCTTTGTAAAAAACTAGAACCGGTTATTCATCCACTTCATGCTCAGTTTCACGAACTTGAAATCTGGCTTCAGGTCCACGAACTGCCTATCGGCATGATGTCAGAAAGAGTTTCGGTTAGCATTAGGAACTACGTGGGGACATTCCTGGAATCTGATCCAAAATACTACAGTGGTCTTTGGAGGACTTACATGAGAATTCATGTTGCTTTGGATATTAGGAAGTCGCTGCACCAGAAGATGAATATTAAGAGGCAAGGAGGAGAATGGGCTTCTTGTTCAAATATGAACGTTTGCCTCAGTTTTATTTTTATTGTGGTCTCATTAGACACATTGAAAACTTTTGTGAACGGCTTTACGATTGTATGGAAGATGATGGCACTCTAATTTTTGATGCCAGTATCCGAGCTTTTGTCAAAAAAGCGGTGATGGGAGGCAGTGAAAGGTGGCTTTGACGTGAGATCTCCGATAAAGGACGAGGTGGAGGGGACGAATTGAGTTATGGAAAGTCTGGAATTGTTAATGATGGCAGTCAATCCCATAATTCTGGCTTTTCAAATGGTAACAAATCATTGATGGACAAGGCAAAAGATAAGGAGAAGATGGAGCAAATTAGAGGTACTGTTAAAGGGAAATCAACCCAATCATCGGGCCTCCTTTTAATTATGGCAGAGCTGACAAACAATAAACGGGGCCAAAAACTTGACAGGCTCCCACAAGTGCACGGAGTCTATTATAGTAATAAATTCAGAGTACAATGTCGAATCCACATGAACAATCATTTTAACTACTTTTCGATTAAGTTCACAAACAAATAATTAAAGTAAAATGAATAACCATGATTTGATGTTCAAATACTTTTAAAACTAAATTAACAAGAAACTAAATGCAAATAAGTAAATTAACAACTAAAAAGCAATTTAAATCAATAAAGATGCACAATAAAACAAGCACTAGAGTTCAGAATTTCATCTAGAGGGGTAACTCGATTGTCAATCAAATTCATTTAAGCAAGATTTTTTGAAAGTATTTTAATCCTTCGTCGAGGTAGAAAAACGCATTCAACTAAACTAAATTGCTAATCCATTGATGCAATTTCGAGAATTAATTGATTAAGTGAATCTTTAAATCAAGTTTAGGTTAATTGCCGTGTCCGTATTAACGTCTAAACAAGGTCAATTTTCAAATCCGGTTTATAACAATCCGTCGATTAAATTATAAATCCTAAGAACATACATCTAGGTGATCAATCATGAAATATGTCATGAAGCTCTTGGAAATTGATTTAAATGAAGAAAACAAAAAAAACTATATTAAAATAGTTATTCAAAATATTGTTAATCAAATCACTCCCCTACTATATTACACACATCCCTCTAGTAGGGGATTTAGTTCACAACCATTGCAAAAACTAAATAACAATCAATAATAAACGATAACAAGGCTAAAATAAACATAATAGATTTAAAGGAAGAAGAACTTAGTCTTGGGAAGAATAAAGAAAGCTTTAATCTTCACAAATCCCTTGCAAATCCACCTTTGATGTTGGAAAAAGAGTGTCTTTGTGTGTTTTCTCTCTCTAAAAACATAAACTAAATGCAGCGTAAGCTCAAATTAAAGTCTAACTATGTTATATGTATAGTACCTCCCAAAAATACTCTCAAAAACCCTAAGAAACTCCAAAAATTGGGTTTTCAGCAAGTTGGCCGGCTAGGCATCCGCTGCTGGCCAAAGGCAGGAATGGGGACTTTTTCTGGCAAGTGCCAACCAGCCATAGAAAATTTGCATGTCTGCTCCGAAATTGAACCAGAACCGGCTAGGTGTAGGCCAAGTGCTGGCCAGGTGCCAGCTAGATGATTCTTTCACCTTTTCGTGACTGTTTTGACTCCGAATTACTCCAATTTGGCTCCATACAATCCCAACACTGAAAAGCAACAAATATGAACAAACAAGTGCGAAATCTACTCAATTGGAGAAGAAATTAAACATTAAACCAAAGAATAAATAAGAATAACAACCGGTTATTAAATGACTCAATGATTGAGGATCAGGAAAGGATTTTGATCTTGGAAGGAAAGAAGCGGGGGATGGGTGATGGGCTAGGGAGTGGAAATGGGCTGGGCTATGAGGCCATGCAAATTGTTATAACACAAGAAGTAGACTTGTCAAAAAACTCTACGGAGGTGGGCTTGGAAGGGCAAGCCTGCCATACCAAATGACAACCCTCAGTTGGAATTGTCACGGGATGGTAATCCACGAACAATTCAAGAATTAAAGGATCTAGTATCCTTTCACAAGCTCAAATTGGTTTTTTTGATAGAAACAATGGTTGGACAGGGTGAAAAAAGCAATTGACTTTAATCACTATTATGCGGTTGACAGTAATGGTAATGGAGGGGGTTTTGCATTGCTGTGGGTGAATTCATGGAAGTGAAATTGTTGGGCTCGTGTAATAACTTTATTGATATGGTTGTAGGAAATCAAGAGCTTTCTTTTTAGAGGCTCTCCTTTTTTTATGGCTGCCCTGAACGGTCTAGAAGAGTAGTGTCATGGGGTTTGCTGAAATCTTTGTTCTCTCTCCAAAATAATATGCCATGGTGTGTCTTGGTGATTTTTAGTGCCCTGTTGAATGGCTATGAGAAGAAAGGAGGGCGTCCCCATCCCCTAACTTAATCTTTATTTTCGTGAAACTGTTGATTCATGTGGATTGCATGATCTTGGCATGGATGGTTTCCCCTACATTTAGGAAATAGGCAAGGGCTCGGGTTTCTAGATCCAAGAAAGACTTGATAGAGTGTTGGCATTGTCAGATTGGATTGATAAGTTTCGAGGGACAATGGTTCGTCACTTAGTAGCATCATGCAATGATCATTCACCAATTCTTCTCAAAATTCCTATTAAAGGCAGTACTTTAAACCCCAATAGGTTTCGGTTTGAAAACGCATGGGTCAAAGAATTTTAATGTAGATTAATTATTTTGAAGAGATGGACTCAATGCTTATCCAATTCTATTCAGGATAAGATAGCAAGCTGTGGGGCAAAGTTGGGAGAGTGGGGTGACCAAGTTCGCCTGAACTACAAAAACAAATTGAGGAACGTCCTCTTTCATATCAATAAATACAGGGGTAAAAGGGATATAGCTTTGGTTCAATATTTTTTGGAGGCTAGCAGGGAACATAAAGCTCTCATGGATTATCAAAATTCTTACTAGAGACAACGAACAAAACAACACTGGCTTCAGTCTCAAGACACTAATTCTAGATTTTTTCATACATATGCGAGTGCAAGGAAAAAAAATTAATAAAATTGAGAGCCTTAGTGATGACTCTGGAAATAAATGTACGTG
Source organism: Bocquillonia castaneifolia (assembly GCA_948193215.1). Lineage (NCBI taxonomy): Eukaryota > Viridiplantae > Streptophyta > Magnoliopsida > Malpighiales > Euphorbiaceae > Bocquillonia > Bocquillonia castaneifolia. The sequence continues at coordinate 6,786 of CANYLF010433576.1, forward strand.
GAAACATGGCCTAGAAGATTTATTGCTAACATATTTCCAAAATATTTTTTCTTCTTATCCAGGTGATATGTCCCCAGTGTTAAATCATGTTCATTGCCGACTTACACAGCAACGCAATGAGATTCTTTTAACTCCAGTTAGCAACGAAGAAATTAAAACAGTTGTGTTTAGTACGGATCCCAATACTTCCCCAGGAATTGATGGCAAGAATCCTGGATTTTTTTCAAGGTTACTGGGATATTGTTGGGCCTGATGTGATGCAGGCTTGCAGGAGTTTTATAGAGGGTGGACATCTTCCTCAGGGGCTTAACGTCACATGTATAATCTTAATTCCAAAAAAGACTAACCCAACCTTAGTCTCTGTGCAATGTTCTCTATAAAATATTTGCCAAGGTACTGGCTCAAAGATTTAAAGTTGTTCTTGGTGATATTATTTCGATCTCTCAGAGTACTTTTCTCCCAGTCTGCTTGATGACTGACAATATTTTCCTAGCTTTCAAAATTAGTCATTTTCTAAATAGGATGGTTATGTAGCCCTCAAGGTTGACATGAGTAAGGATTATAACAGGGTGGAGTGGAGATTCCTATAGGCTATTATGAGGAAACTAGGTTTTCCAGATTAGTGGATCAATACTATGATGCTGTGTATTTCAATAGTAAAGTATCAAATCTCTTCCAGTGGGTACATAATTGGTCCTATTTCTCTAGAGCGAGGTTTGAGGCAAGGTGATCCTCTGTCACCCTATTTGTTTCTCTTGTGTGCAGAAGGTTTATCTTCAGTGTTAACTGCTCATGAGTCTACAGGTCATTTACATGGATGTAAGATGGTGAGGAATGCACCCATGATTTCTCACCTCTTTTTAACCAACGACAGTTTTTTCTTTTTTAGAGCTAACCCCACGGAGGCAGAGATAATCAAAGATTGTTTTGTGGCTTATGAGAGAGCATCGAGGCAAGTAATCAAATTTTCCAAGTCCTGTATCTCATTCATCCCTAACACACTCTCCTGCTCAATGGATATGGTTTGCGCTTTGCTTAGGGTAAAATAGGTTTCAGATCATAGGGTGTAACTTGGAATGTCGTCTTACGTGGGTAGGAAAAAGAAAGAAATATTTAGCTTCATCAAAGATAGAGTGTGGAAATGTATTAGTGGGTGGAAGCAAAAGTTGTTATTTCAGGCAGGTAAAGAAATTCTTGTGAAAACTATCTTACAGGCCCTTCCCACTTTCACCATGCATGTGTTTTTATTGCCTCTTAATCTGTGCATAGAATTAGAATGAATGATGATTTTTTATTTAGTGGGGCAATAGAGGGAGTAGTAGTAAGGGTATACATTGGCTCTCTTAGCCACGTCTATGTGGAAGTAAATCTGATGGGGGTCTTAATTGCTTTAGACGCTTGCACCTACATAATATTGCTCTTCTAGGGAAACAAGTCTCGAGGTTACTTTGTTTTCCTAATTCTCTTATGGGTAAGATGTTGAAAGCTAAACACTATCCGAATCATTCTTTACATCAGGTAGCTATCGGAAGTAATCCAAGCTTTTTTTAGAGGAGCATATGGCAGGCTAAGAAGGAGCTCTCATCGCATTTTCAAATTTGGGTGGGGAAGGGAGATACAGTAAATGTTTAGGGTTCACCTTAGATCAATCATGCCACTTTCCCATTTATTATGGGGCCTTGCCCTATAGGCATGAATGAGCTCAAGGATTCGGATTTGATCTTAGATCATCTTCGGTGTTGGGATGTTCATCCCATCAACGATTTATTTAATTTTGGAAGAAGAAGCAGCCTCGATTTTGAGTCTTCCTTTAAGTAATTTGGTAACTGAGGATATATGGTATTGGTGCAAGGAAAAGAAAGAGCATTTCACAATTAAAATTGTGTATCATTGGCTTGCAAGGAATCTTTATCAGCAGGTCTTGATAAGAAAGGGCTGGCAATCCATATGGTCTCTCAATATACCACCAAAAATCAAGTCTTTAGTATGACGAATGTGTAGAGAAATTCTCCCAACTAAAGTAGTGCTGAAGTCAAAAAAAAAGTGGTGGATGAAGATCGATGCCCTTTATGCACCTCGAGAAAGAAGATGTGGCCCATATATTTTTCAAGTGCTCGGTAGTATAGAAGTTTTGGAGTACATCAGGTTTTTTACAAACCTAAACAATTCAGTCGGGTGTTTTTAACCTGTAGCAGAAATTTTTAGAAAATATAAGAAATTCTTAGTTGAAGAAAATGTCGACAGTCTTATGGGCAATTTAGCGATACAGGAATGAAGTGGTTTGGAAGGATATTAGCATGGTGAAAGCTGTCTGTGTCCATCAGGCCCTCCAATTTGTGTCCAACTGGCAGCTTGCAAGGAGTGTGATGCATAGGTTAGGGCTGCTCTCGGCTCAGAATGAAGAAGGTGCTAGTAATTGGTCTCCTCTAGTGGATGGTCGTCTGAAATGCAACATAGATAGAGCCGTCTTCACTGATATTGGTAGTGCAGGTTTCGGCATGGTTATTAGGAATGCAGCAGGCTCGTTTGTAGCAGCAAAATCAGGTACCTTGCCTTGCAAGCTTGACCCATCATTAGTGGAAGTAATGAGCTGTAGGGAAGCTCTAAAATGGATTAAAGAGAATAACTTCTCTTCCATAGATATAGAAATGGATTCGCTTAATATAGTCTCTGCCATTAAGAATTCCATTGAATATAGGTCTGCTATTGGCCTGATTGTAATGGATTGTAAAGCACTTCTTGCTTCAATTCATGATGTTTCCAATAGTTGGATTCATCGATCTGCGAATTTGGTGGCTCATATGCTAGCTTGGGCATCAAATTCTTTGCCAGGTTGTATGGAGCGGTGGTCTCAACGCCCTCATTTATTTCTGAGTTTTTTTTATAATATTTCTTGGTTTCTCTCAAAAAAAAAAAAAAAGCTGCTAGGGGTGTTTTTGCACCAAAAAAATATCAAGAACAGTAACTCAAGTCTGAAAATAAACACTGTAGACCGTAGTCAGTTTTTCGACCATACCTGATGACTCCGACCATCTCTAACCACAAAATTGGTGTCTTTGGAAAGCTCTCAACCTCTTTCATTTAACACCAAGATCCCCAATTATATTAAAATAACAGTAATTGAATAAAAAAAGTGATACCTATTTTACAAGTCGATTATCATATATGATTTTTATTTGTCAGATTTTTATTCATTTAAAAAAAAGATATGCTATCAATTATCATTTTATAAACTTCTGTTTCTTAGCTGTCAGATTTCACAATTGGAATCATAACAAAAAGATGAGAAATTCTTCGGTAGTGAATTATGTCTATTACATCCGCCATAAACTCATCAAATGAAAACAAGATGCATCATTTAATATTTTAAATCAGATCACTAAATTAAATGGGTTTAGGTTAATTGAATACATAATTTTCATTGTTAGCAATGATTCCCATTCTGGGATTCAAACGTTAGTTACAGATGTTCTCTCATAATTTCGATTTAAAAATTTTATGTAAATTGATTGTGTTTTGCCTTATTCTTTTTCTCATTCAAAATAAAAACTTTCATACCAAAATCAGTTTTCATATATTTATATTTTTGCGTCCTCCCATCGATTTTTACCATTCCTTATTTATAATTTAGATTTATGTTTCTAGCCTATCAATTATTGATTATTCTGTAGAAATGCATAAAAAAAAACCCATATAAAACCAACGGAAGAAGAAGACACCTATATATGAGGCTAGTTATTGTCTAGCCCAGTGGCGGAATCAGAAATTCACGAGAGATGGAGAAAAATTAAGGACGAGTACAATTTAAGAAAATATGAGATTGAAAAATCTCTGGACCCAAATTGAAAGTTAGAGATTTCAAAATTAAAATTTTTAGAATCGTATCAAATTATAAAATACTAAAATTTTACGGATATTTGATATTTTTAAAACGATTCAACACTAAAAATATAAGACGTTAATTTAAAACTAATTACAAGAAAATAAAAAAATTATAAGATTTTAAAAGAAAAAAACTTGACCTAATATATAAAAAGTCGAACTTTTTCATTCATTATAATTTTAACTAAATCTTTTAATTTTATTGAGTTGTCTCAATTTTATAATATCCAAGTCTGATAATTTGTAATTAGCTAGCATAAAAGATTAAAATAACATAAAATAATTAAATTATCAAACAATTAATTACAAGTAAATGGAAAAACAATAATTGTTAACATCCCAAATTGGGATGTCCCAATAGGGTTATTTATGTAATTTAAAAATAAAAAAATGAGGTGTCTTGAATTGAGGAGTAATTAAAGTGTATTGAAAAACTAAACAATGTTAAATTATAAAACACAAGTACCCCTACTGGGACATCCCAAACTGGGATATTAAACACTTTCCATGGAAAAAATATGTAACATGAATGTCATAGCATTCATTATTGAACTGTAAATTTGGTAGAAGATTGGCTCAGCGGCTTGGCTGTTGATTGGCTTGCTCGGTACTATGACTCACAAGCAGAGACGTTGACTTTTTACCATCTACTCATTGGTGTGACTCGCGATCAACGGCAATCGCACTACTTTAGGACACGTCTTGTGAATTATTTCATTCAACATGCACATTTTGTTAACAAAATAATGGAAATATATATATACATCCGCATACAAGGTGGAACCTCTCTAAATTAATATGACGTGTAGAATAAAAAATATTAATAAAGGTTATTAATTTATAGAATATTTATTTAAAAATATCATATAGTTTATTTTATATTTTTATGTAGTTTATATAATTAATACAAAAAAAATTGTGAAAGAAGTTTTTTTTTTTTATCAATAAAGGAATTTTTTTGTATGTTTTACTCAAATATTTCACTTCTTTTTAAATTATAAAGTGTTTTCTAAGATATAAAAAACTATAAAAAAATAAGCAATATAAATGGAATTTATATAAAGAATGGTGATTCTATAAATTAATATTTGCATATAGATATATAATATTTTATATTAAATAATCGATAGTATAATTATTAAATTATGTACGTTTCATGGAGTTGGTAAATTGATTTTTCATTAAATAATAAATGTTATTAATTTATAGAGTATTAATCTAGGAAGGTTTAACTGCGTGTGTTTATAAGTCAAAAAACCCTATTGACTTAGGGGCCGTTTGGTATGCTTAAAAATGAGGAGGGAATCGGAATGGGAATGGATAATTCCCATTCTTGATGTTTAGTTGAGCTAAATTGATGGGGGAATGGGAATGGGATAACCCCCTCAATGGGAATCACCCATTCCCCCCTACCCAGGAAATGGATTTTTCATTCCCATAGTAATCAAGCTAAACTATTATTGATTGCTTAAATTAATGAAAATTTACATGTAATATTTATATTTCACAAATGAAACATATAAAATGATAAAAATAATAAAAATAAAATATTTTAATATTATAAATAATTAAAAATATTATTA
>CANYLF010433602.1:0-14492 GCA_948193215.1 Bocquillonia castaneifolia
ATGCTTAAGTTAAATCTATACAACAACGGACTCCTTCAATTGACAGCAAACTGATTTATGGTCTTCGATTAGAATACGGGTTTTGACCCGTCATGGGTAGACCAGACCAGCTGAAACGTTCAGGTCGTTCCCCTTGCCTGAGTATCGCCTGAGCTATGCCAAGTCACCGGAACCTGCAAAACAAGGGCAGACTTTGGGTGGTCTCCAGGGTCTGACTCCGATGCTTAAGTTAGGGATATTCTCTTAAGAGTTATGAATGTATGTGAATGAGAGAATGATACCTGATCCCCTAGATGACAGGAGTTTATATAGTAGTAGAAAAAATCCCCTTAAGCCTAGGAATCCTTGTCCTAATAGGCTTAGAAGTCCTCTTTTACTGTAATGAGTCAGAATCCCCTTACAAGTAGGAACCCCCCGTGTATGGTGAGAGTCCCCCTTGACTTACGATTCAAGGTGTCAGGACATGTAAAAGGCTAACATGAGCCTAGCATGCAATGGGCCCATTGGGCCTTTTAGGATTAAAGTAGTGATTCGTATAACAAGTCTCCCCCCCAACAGTGCTAATGTCAAAGACTTAGCTTGAGGGTAATTTCAGTCCGTGGCAATCCTTCTTATAGTAACGTTCGTTGAATAAAGGCGAACCGGTGGGAAACATGGCTTCTTAAGAATCGCCCATATTAAAACCATTGCCCTTAGAAGACTACCGTTAGACGGGCAAGTGTAAGAGAATACTAAAAGTTGTAATAAATGTCAAACGGCTCCAGTCGACACGTGTCCCACTAAGCAGTCACGTTAGTTCAGTTTCCTAGGTGAAACCGTCCACTTTCTGAGACAAAATCACTCAACTTTCCTTCTCTTCAGTTACCCTAATCGTTTCAAAAGTTTTCCTTTTCTCTTTCTCTTTTCCCTGCTTCATCATTATTTTTCCCTTGCCGGCAATGACTTTTATCAGACTTTTAACGCTCCGGTCGCCATTCTTCCTCCTTTGCACTGACGTTTTTACTGTTATCATCAGGCCATTTGTCGAGCCAGTCGAAATGCTTCATCAATCACAGTAAGTGTCCGTTTCCCAACCTCTTTCTACTATGTAATGTTTATTTATACTCTGTGTATCAAGTTTCATGATTCCTTTTAATGGTGAACTGTATTTGTTGGTTATTTGCACTTAATATCCATGATTTGCATCCACGCTATCTTATGCCATAATCATTTAGTGGTTTACTGCTTTACATTATGATGCCCATATGCATTTGGCCGAATATCCTTAACTTTGGGGTCTGTTCATATGCCCTTTAGTTTTCTGACAAAATGCTTACTTGAAAATAGGCTTAAGTGTCTGATATATGTCTGTTGTTTATTCATTTTGTAATAACTATTAGTTCTTTTTTCTAATAATTGTTTGGGACTTTTCTGGGTAGGACTTAGGCTGTTCATGGTGATTCCATCCTTTAACATATCTACCTCTTCATCTTCCCCATCTACCCCCCAAGCCAAGCCTATTGTCATCTCTGTTTCCTCTGATTCCTCAAACGGTGTCGGCCAACCCAAACGCCCAAGGCCTAAACCCTAGACCAATACATCAACATCATAAAATACTTCCAGCTCCTTAAACCTAAAACCTTTAAAGATAGTTCCATTGCTTTCTACCATTAGACGATAAACCTTACAACCCCTCAGAGAGTGATAATGAGTCCTCTAGTTCTAGCAATAGTACTGTGGGAGTCGCCCCTCAACCTTTTCCTCTTCTAGGCTTTAAAATAAAACACATGGCCCGTAAATAACCCAAAGACACCGTAGGCCTTCACCCAGCCAAACTAATAAAATCTGACCTGGACCTTTTTAGTACTAGGTATGGTGGTCTTCCTGAAGGTTACACAGTGAGACTACCCAAGGAGGGTAGTTTCGCCAACCAAACCTTAGGTCCTAATTAACAAATAGTTTATAAGGAATCGATGAAGAGTGGCCTTAGGTTCCCCCTAGACCCTTCTCTCCAAAAATTTTGGAACACAGTCAATGTCGTTTGTCTCACCTTCATCCAAACACCTATAAAACTCTTCATTGCCACCTCAATTTTATGCCAACCAAAAGGCTACACCCTTACCCCCGAAATCTTCCTAAATGCATATAGCGTGGTGGAGAGGGTAGGAACCTCTGAGTACGTCGCCTTTCAGGCGATCAAGAAAAGACTTGAGGGTCTCAAAAACCATCTGAAATGATGGAGAGATAATTTTTATATTGTAACCTGTGAAACAAGGTGGGGTAAGATCCCTAACAGCTGGTCTAAAGCACTCATAAAACCTAAGTGAGTGAGAAATTTAGATAGCACCTCTGTAGAGTTTGCTCAATACCTAGGCGAACAGTCCGAAATTCACCTTGAGACCTTTCTCAAAAAACACCTTTATGGGGAGGATTATATCCCCAAGACCAGACCCTTTGGCCCTCGGTTAATGGATGAATTTGATTAAGATTCTAAAGAAGAGGAAGATGGCGTGGGGACCGAAACTGGCGGACCCAGCCTCTCACCAACTGATGGTACTTATTCTTTCTCCCTTTTACTTATATTTATTTTATTTATTCTTGTATAGATGCCGAGAATCAATTATGCTACTATGATGGCCGAAGTAGGAGCTGCAGAAGTAGAGGCAAACCCCTCAACTTCTCCTCCACCAGGAGTTAATACAACTGCTGCTGCTGAGCCCACTCCACATATGGAGTCTACTATGCCTGAAGTTTCTTAGAAGCAACCTTCCGAAGTGAGTCGGAAGAGAAAAAGATTTGTGAAGGTGGGGTTGAAAGCATCAGCCGCCCCAAAAATGACTCACTCTCAGTTGATGGAGACCATTAATAATGGGTCCTCTAGCTCTAAGGGCGAGCTTGCTGATGTTAGTACATATGCCCAGGGATGGGTAGACGAGTTGGGGAATCCCACTGTCAAGGATAACCGAGTCACCGCCCTGATCATCAGGGAAATAAGCCTTCTAGCTGATATGGAAGGTCTTTCAGGGCGAACTCACAACTCGCTTGCTTTACAAGTTCGGGAGCACATGCTCTAAACGAGTTTCTTTGCCATATGTTACGTCTTTATCTTTTTACTTTATATATTCCAGTTTGCTAACTTTTCCTTATGTATCCTTTTCAGATGCTGAACCTTGTCCGAACAATGAAATATAAATATCAGGCAAAGCGTTCAGCTCACAAGAGAGCGGTGAAAGATGTGCAAACTCAAGTCAAGTCCGCAGTGGATGAGGCGACCGCTGGGGCAGAGGCTGAGCTGAAGAAGGAGCAGGATAAAACCAAGCACAAAAAAGAAAAGTGCAATAAAGAGAAGGCTGATCTCGAAGTAAAATTGCAATCAATGACTAAGAAGGCGGGCCAACTGGAGAAGGAAAATGCTGACTTGAAGGTGAACGTTCCCTTACAGGCTAAGATTACTCGGCTTGACCATGAGAGCGCCCTTCAATGTTCTGAACTAGCCCTCCTAAGGTCCTCCTTTGGTGGAACCCTTATCAAATATCGGGCGAAGCTTCATGATGCTGTAAAACATCAATTTCCTGACTCTGACTTCTCATTTATGGATGCCATCTTCCCAGATGAAGATGAAATGGATGAGTGATCATCCTTGTATTTATTTTTCTTATCTTTTTGAACAATTTCTATCTATTTTACTTTGTTAAAGTACTCAAACAGCCTGTTTAATATAATTATATCTTCTCCACTCACCTTGTCTCTTTCTTTAGTCATTTTTATAATTGTTATTCTCCACTTGATTTTTCCTTTATTGTAAAGCACTGTTATTCGCTTTGCTTCGCCCTTGGATTTCTTTATTAACCTCTTGGTTCTACTTAGAATATGTCCTTTAGATGCTCTGAGGATCTTTGTTCAATGGTTATTCATTCACTCGCCTTGTTAGAGTAGGAAACTGCCTTAATTATATAATAAACCGCCCTTTAGATAATTATAAGGTCTTATTTACCTTAATGCCTTAAGGTTTTTTCTTCTTCCATCAAATTGACTATGCCTCGGCCTTAGAGGACTTAATAAGATATTTGCTAATAGGTCACCCCTTAATAAGAGATTGCCTTAAGCTGATAATTGCCTTTGTCATGAAAGGACTTTGTAGCTTTTAGCATATTTGCCTTAGTTTTTTAAAGGTCTTTTATTTCTGCATAGGGTTTATTATGCCTCAGAATGAGAGGTCTTAGTGTGGTCTTTGCCTGTAAGTTGCCTCTTAATAAGAGGTCTCCTTATTTTGATAATTGCCTTTATCGTAAAAGGTCTTTATATTTTAGTTTGCATCAAGCTAAATTTTTACCAAATTATAACTTCATTAAACTTCTAGGGGATTTAAGTTAGGCTCCCCTTTGCCTTACATTTACTTATTTATTTGAATAAAAGAAAAGAAAAAACTTAAATAAATGAATAAATACCTCAGTTGTTATTAGAGGTTTTGTTGTCCTAGCTTCTATAAGGGCTCTCGTCTTGGCTTATCTATTGTAAGGTCTTTTTACTGGTGAAACTTTCTGAGATGTTCCACGTTCCATGATCTGGAGATTTCCTCTCCTGCAAGTGTTTTAAGCTTGTAAATGCCTTTGCCAATTGCTTTGGCTATCTGGTACCCAATTAGCATGTAGTTTGCCAGTCTCTTGTGTGGACACTTCACTCTTTCTAAAGACCAGCTATCCTTCTTCGAATTTCCTTTCTCGGACTTGCCTATTATGAAACTGTGCCATTTTTAGTTGGCATGCCATCATCCTCAGGTATGGCTATTCTTGCCTTTCTAGTAATAGGTCTAAGTTTACTCGAAGCCCTTGCTCGTTAACAGGTGTGAGTTCTTCAGTCCTGAAGTTCCTTTCCCCAATTTCTACTGGACCACTGCCTCTGAAGCATAAAATAGGGTGAATGGGGTTTCGCGTGTGGGATTCCTTGGAGTTGTTCTATAGGACCATAAAACATTGAATAGATGATCCACCCAACTGGTTTTTTCTTGCTCCAGCCTTTTCTTTAGCCCTTGAAGAATGATCCTGTTGGCTGACTCGGCTTATCCATTAGTTTGAGGATAATGGACTGAGGAAAACTTTTGCTCATTTTGAAAAGCCTCGCAAAAGTTTTTGAATGATTGAGAGGCGAACTGTGTGCCATTATCCATAATGAGAGTGTGGGGGATCCCAAACCAGCATATAACCTCTTTGAAAAAGAAGCCTTGGACCCGTTGGGACGTGATTGTTGGGACTACTTCTACTTCAATCCACTTAGTTAAGTGATCAATCGCCACTATCAAGAATTTCTTCTATGCTTTGGCTATAGGAAACGGTCCTTGGATGTCCATCCCCCATTGGGCGAGTGGCCATTCACTCCCTATTGGGGTCATGTTTTTTGCTAGCCTATGATGTATATTGGCATGATATTGGCATGCTTCACATTTGGACACTAAATTCTTAGCATCCCTTTTTACAGTGGGCCAACAGTATCCTCTTAGGATCACATTTCTGGCGAGAACATTAGCCCCTTCATGGGTGGCTCCTATTCCTTTATGAATTTCTCTTAACACATAATCTGCTTCAGTTTCACTCAAGCATTTGAGCCAAGGTTGGCTTTTGGACCTCTTTCTCAGTTCTCCTTCCTTATAAGCGTATTCGGCGGCTTTCTTCATTAATCTTCTTGATTCCCTTGGATCATTTGGTAGGGTGCCATTTTCCAAGTGCTGGATAATAGGTTCCATCCATCCTCTATTATTTTCAACTGGCAGGATATTGGCCTTGGCGATACTAGGGGATTTTATTTCTTCGATCAGTACATTAGGGATCGCCATGCCTTCTGCTGCCATCTTTGCAACGCTATCTGCCCCCTGATTTTCTGTTTTGGGGATTTATGATATTCACCACTGGCCATCGTTCCTTTTTTCTTCTTCTGTAATGAGTTGCTTCACCATGGAGACGTACTTGGTCATATATTCATTTGCTTGGAAAGTGCCCGAGACTTGGTTCACAACTAACTGTGAGTCACTATAAATTTCCAAATCTGTGATGCCTATTTCCAGGGCAATTTGTAACCCTAGGATGAGGGCTTCATATTCAACCACATTATTGGAAGTGGCGAACCCTATTCTGGCTGCATATTTGATTTCTATCTTGTATGGTCCTTTGATTAAGATACCGATACCTGCCCCTATTGAGCATACTGCACCGTCTACCATTAGTTTCCATGGGGAAATCTCTTTGGTGGCCATGGGTTCCCCTAGCATCATCTTTGCCATGAAATCTACCAACACTTGGGCCTTTAACGATTTTCGTGGCTCATAAGTAACTCTAAAGCTTCCAATGTGGATCGTCCATTCTACTATTCTTCCTGAGGCCTCTGCTTTTTACAACACCTTTCTCAAGGGGCTGTCTGTTCTGACTACTACTAGATGTGCCTCGAAGTAATGGCTTAGCTTTTGTGTTGCTATTAACAGCACAAAGGCTATCATTTCTAGTCTTGGGTAATTAAGCTCAGCTTTGTGTAACACTTTGTTTATGTAATAGATGGGCAACTTTTCACCGTCTTCCTCTCTTATAGGTACTGCTACCACTGTTTCCTCCGTGGTGGATAAGTAAAGGTATAGGGTTTCCTCTTCTATTGGCCTACTTAGCAACGGGGTGAGGGGGGCGGGGCGGGGGATGTCAGGAATTTCTTGATTTCTTAGAAGGCCTTTGACCAAAAAGTTTTTGGGATCTTTGAAGGTCTTAAAGAATGGTCGGCATCGCTTCGCCGAGCATGAAATGAACCGTCCTAGGGCTGTGATTTGCCTATTGAGTTTTTGAACCTCATTAAATGTTTTGGGTGGTTCCATGTTAATAATTGCCTGGATTTTGTCAGGGTTGGCTTCAATTCCCCTTTGGGATATACCATGAATCCCAGGAACTTGCCTGATTTGACATTAAAGACACATTTCTCTAGGTTTAATTTCAAGTTGAATCTTCTAAGAATCTCAAGGACTTCTCTCAAATCCTTAGGATGCTCATCTGCCCGCCTTTATTTGTCTATCATATCATCCACGTAGATCTTTATGTTCCTTCTTGAGTTGTAAAGGCAGTTTTGGCTTCATCTGGTTGATGCATTAGCATCTGGTGGTACCCAGATTTGGTATCCACTAAGGAGTATAGCTGGTGGCCTACAGTGGAGTCTACAAGTTGATAAATTTGTGGTAGTGGATAGCTATCTTTTGGGCATGCCTTATACAGATCAGTAAAGTCCACACACATTCTGTATGAGCTATTGGGTTTCTTTACCTTTACTATGTTCGCTAGCCATTCAGGGTATTGGACTTCCCTGATTATCCCCATCTTTATTAACTTATCAATCTCTTCACTGATGGCGATCTGCTTAGGCCAACTATGCTTCCTTTTCTTTTGTACTATGGGGGTGATTGCCGGATCAATATTTAGTTTATGTACTGTTACTTCTCTGCTAACCCCTGTTAACTCATCCTTAGTCTAGGCGAAGGTGTTTTGGAATTCAGATAATGTTTGCAAAGTTTCTTGTAAGATCCATGGGTCCATCTCTCCTACTTTTATTTCTTTGCCTAACCCTAGGGCTTTATTTTGAACATCTCCTACAGGTTCAGCATCATTCTCCTTTGGTTGAATATTGTCTTTTATGACAATAGTTGAGAATACCCCCTTTAGTGCCTGACAATAGGCGAACCTCGCCTACCTTTGGTCACCTTTAATTATCGCCTCTCTTTTTGAGGTGGGGATCTTTAGTAGTAAGTATCGTATGCAAATGCTAGTACACGTTTCGTTGAGAATTGGTCGCCCAATGATAGCATATGTGAATGGGATATCAACCACCATAAATTCTGATTGCAATGCCTTGGTTATGTCTCCTTCGCCCAATTCTACTTCGAACTTGATCGAGCCTACTATTGTGGTTGATTTGCCTCCTAGGCCCACCAGGGGAGTGTTGACGGGGGACAACTTGGCTTGGTCTAACCGCATTTTGTCAAATACTTTTAGAGTAAGGAGATTCACTGAACTCCCTGTGTCTACTAATATATTATGGACCATGCAATTATGAATTAGAGCTTTGACTACTAGAGCATCTTCATGGGGGGCTATGGTTGCCCCTTTATCTGCTGCTGAAATTTGTACTGTTCCAATCTGTTCTGCTGGAACTGCCTTTGAATTAACATAATAGATGGACCTAGCTGAACTTTTTCTCTTGGCAGAACTATCGCCTCCTATTATTCCTCATGCAATTACGTATATGTGCTTAACAGGCCCCCCTCTAGCCTTTCTATCACCTTCATCTTCATCACTATTTTCATCATCTCTATGGTCTCGCCTCCTTTCCTATCTTTTTTCATTCCTTCTTTTTTCTCCTCTGTCGCCTCTTTGATCTTTAGGCCTTTCTTCCTGCCTGTTATCTCACCTTTCTGTTTCCCTGTCATTTCTTCGATCATCTCTATCATAGGCGGGTCTATCCTAATCGTCTCGTTTGACAAATCACCTAAGGGACCCAACTTGAATGATCTTTTCTATTTCCTTCTTCAAGTGGTTGTATTGCTCTATATCGTGGCCTACATCTTTGTGAAACCGGCAGTATTTACCATTGTCCCTTCTCTCAGCTGTGTATTAACTCATCCTCCTTGGGTATTCTATCCTCTCTCTGTTATCTTTGATGTGCATGAGAATTCATTCTCTGAACGTATTAAGGGGTGTGTATTTGGGGAGATTGGAGCTTTTAGACCCATTACTGCCACCTAAGCTTTTGCTTCTTTTAGGAGATCGCCTATCTCCCCTTGGGGAAAGCTCTCTTTTGTATTCCTTCATTTTCTTTAGATAATACTCACCATCATCGACTCTTATGGCTGTGTTGGCGAGTGCCATTAGGGCTTCGACATTGTTAGGAGCCTTGGCTAATAATTCCTTCCTGAATTTCTAGTTTGTTGTACTATGGAGAATAGCAGAGCAAGCTACACCCTGATTCAAATCTTCTATATTGGCAATCTCATCATTGAACCGCTCTATGTATTTTCTTAAGAGTTCACCTTCCCTTTGTTGGATAGAGAATAGGTCTGTTGACACCTTTTTCTATTGGATGGAGGTTGCAAATCTCTGCCTAAAAGTAGTGGCGAGTTATCTGAAGGTGTATAGAGTGAGGAGGTAATGGTTTGTACCAATCAGCTTTGTTCCCCTATAAGGTGGTGGGGAAACATTTGCACCATATATAGTCCTCGTTAGTTTGGACACTCATAGATGTCTGGAATTTATAGACGTGGCTTGCAGGGTTAGACTTTCTAGAATAAACATCTAGTTTGGGGAACTTAAACCCTTTGGGTAAAGGTTTATCCAGAATGTGTTGAGCCAAGGGTGACTCATTCTTTAAATCGAACCCCGGGTTGAAATCTTGCACGCCCATCTTACTAATGACTTCACTAACCTGTCTTTCTATTTTTCCTTTTTGTCTTCTTCCTGTTCCACCTTTTGTGCTATCGCTCTTTCTAATTGCTCGTCTCCCCCTTTAGGCATTTTCTCCTTAATGTCCATGACTGAGGGGGCGACTTTCTACATTTTCTTATTGGTTTTCTTTTTACGTTATTTTTCCTTATTTCTATCCAGCCTTTGATGTCCTGGATTTTGTCTTCAAACTTCTAGCATGCTTCATCCAAAATTCTGGCTACATCAGCTGCGCGGATCATTCTACTCCCCTCCTTTCCTCTTGTGTTAGTAGGATGAGAAGATGTGTCAACTAGGTCATTATCTACTCCCTTCCTTCTGCCCTTAAAATTATCCCCCTAAGGTGTAGCAGGTGGGACAAATTGGGGAACATACTCATGGTATCCTTGAAGTACGGCCAGATTAGTTTGATCTTACACTCCTAGCTGAGGGGGAATGTCATTATTTGGACGGGGAACGAGGATTCCTTAATTTGGAACAAGGTAGGGCCTGGGTGGAAAACAAGTGGAGGTCGCAAAAGAGGAACATTAAAATCTGTTCCAAGAGGCCTTACTGGAATTGGGGGAACCAATAGTGGTATGGAAGTTGCCGGTGGATCTAGTATGACTGGAGGAGTTCCCGATGGTATTGGTGGGTACCCTCGAGTTTGAGGATACTGAATCCCAAGAGTTAAAGTGCGTTGAGGAGTTTGATTAGCAGTGGGAACTAGAATTTTAGGTGGTTGTTGAGTGGGGGGAGTCCCCTGAGTAGTTCTGGGTGGTTGTGGTATCCTCACCGGAAGTCCTCCTGAGCAAAAGAAACTAGGAGGTAAACCATAGGGGGGTTGTTATTCATCATGATGAACTATTTTTGAATTAAAAATAATCCATGCTCACCGCACCAATGAAATGTTTAGGTTGTTCCCCTTGCCTAAGTATCGCCTGAGCTATGCCAAGTCACCGGAACCTGCAAAACAAGGGCAGACTTGGGGTGGTCCCCGGGGTCTAACTCCGATGCTTAAGTTAGAGTTATGAATGTATGTGAATGAGAGAATGATACCTGATCCCCTAGATGACAGGGGTTTATATAGTAGTAGGAACAATCCCCTTAAGCCTAGGAATCCTTATCCTAATAGGCTTAGGAGTCCTCCTTTACTGAGTCAGAATCCCCCTATGAGTAGGAACCCCCCGTGTATGGTGAGAGTCCCCCTTGACTTAGGATTCAAGGGGTCAGGACATGTAAAGGGCTAATATGAGCCTAGCATACAATGGACCCCTTGGGCCTTTTAGGATTAAAGTAGTGATCCGTATCACCAGCCAAACAATTCTAACACATAAGTATAGTGTAATTTGCAGTATTAAGAATAATAACAAAATGAATTATGGTTAACCCCATAAAGTAGGAAAAAGTACAATATATTAAAATTGAATGTCTGATACGAATCACTTCTTTAAGCTCAAAAGGCCCAAGAGGCCCATTTCATGCTAGGTTCACGTTAGCCCATTATATGTCTTGACACCTTGAATCCTAAGTCAAGGGGGACTCTCTCATCTTAAGGGGGATTCCTAATCCTAGGGGGACTCTGACTCATTACAGTAAAGGAGGACTCCTATACGTACAAGGACAAGGATTCCTGGGCTTATGGGGATTGTTCCTACCACTATATAAACCCCTGCAATCTAGGGTATCGGGTATCGTTCTCTCATTCTAATACATTCATAACTCTCAAGAGAATATCTCTAACTTTAGCGTCGGAGTCAGACCCCGGGGACCACCCCAAGTCTCTCTCTTTTATGCAGGTTAGGCTAACTCCAGTGACCAGGCTACCTCAGGGGAATCTCAGTTAGTCTTCAGCTTTCGGAGAAACGTCCTGAACGTTTCATTGGTGCGGTGAGCATGGACTATTTTCAATTCAAAAATGTTTCATCATGATGAATAAGGACCCCCCCCCCCCCTACGGCTTACCTCCTAGCTTCTTTGGCTCAGGAAGACTTCCGGCGTGGATGCTACAACCACTCAAAACTACTCAGAGGACTCTCCCCACTCAACAACCACCTAGATTTCTAGTTCCCACTGCTAATCAAACTTCTCGACATACTTTAACTCTTGGGATACAGAATCCTCAAACTCCAGGATTCCCACCCCTACCATTAGGAACTCCTCCTATCACACCAGATCCACCGGCAACCACCATGCCACTAGTGGTTCCCCCAGCTCCATTAAGGCGTCCTGGAATAGATTTTAATGTTCCTTATTTACCTCCTCCACCTGTTTATCACCAAGGCCTTACATTCATTCCAAATCAAGGAATTCTCATTCCCTGACCTAATAATGACATTCCCCCTCCACCGGGAGTGCCAGCTCAAACTAATATGGCCATACTTCAAGGGCACCATGAATATGTTCCCCAATTCATTCCCCCTCTTGCGCCTCAAGGAGAAAATTTTGATGGTCAAAGGAAGGAAGGGGGGAATGACCTGGATGATGCATTGATGCGAATTCAGCACTACTTAAGGGTATTGGACGCCAATCTTGAAGAGGGATATGTTCAAACACAAGCAAACCAAGATAAACTAATCAAACGTGATAAGATCTCTACCTAAAAAGATAGCACCCTTACCAATAATGCTGATTTCATCTAACCCCAATGATCTAACTTGAATGTTTACAATTAAATTGATGGAACTAGCACCCCTAGCTATAAAGAACTAAGATCTCTAGTTATAAAAAGATGAATGCTTAAACAACCTAAAACTAACAAGTTAATAAATTGTTTAAGTTAGATGTGAAATTAATCTAATCAATTTAAATTAATTTCAAGAAATCAATAAGGAACACCTTAGAGAAATCAAAGGAATTTGCAAAGCAAAAACAAAGAAAATTTATTAATAATGATTAAGTAATTTCGGCCAACACAAGTCCCTTTATATAGAGAATAAAAAACATGAATCCTCTTCTAAAAGGATTAGGTATTTCGACCAAACATCGACCAAACATGAATCCTTGCCCACAAGGATCTTAGTTGGCGGCCAACAATGCTTCTAGATAGTCTAGAAAAATCTAACAACAAATCCTAATTGAAATAGAACTCTAAAAACAAGATAAATGAACTCCTAATCTAGATAGGAATATGTCTTAACCAAAAAGGAAACTTTTAAGACATAACTAACAACCTTATCCACTTTGTCCTAAACCAAGACAAAAGTTGTCCTAAGCTTACACAAAATGTGTCCTAAACAAAACATGTCTTAAAACATTCATGTCTTAACAAAATGATGTCCTAAAATATTTATTTCCTAAAATGACTATGCCCTAAAGTCAAAGTGTTGACTTGTTGACTTTGACTTTGACTTTGACTTTGTTGACTTTGGTCAAACTTGCATTTTTAAGCTTGTTTAAATGCAAGCAATGTAACCAACTCCTTGCCCTTGTCATCTTCGTAAGCTCCATAGTCAATCTTGCCACGAATTAAAGCCACAAAGCTCAATAATGCATCTTTGAACCTTTTAGCTTGTAATCTTGTTAGAGGTGGCTCATATGTCAAAACATCTTTTCCATTCCTTAGCTTAGTCTTCACTTTGGCTCCTTTAGCTCCATTAGGAATGGCTTGCATGCCATTAGGGTTTGGTGAATGGCTCGGCCCCTTGCTGTCCATGGCATGGCTCGGCATATGGCTATCCAAAGCATCCTTAGTTGCATCACCTATTAGGACAAGGATTCCTGGGCTCAAGAGGATTGTTCATGCCACTATATAAACCCCTGCCATCCAGGGTATCAGGTATCGTTCTCTCATTCTAATACATTCATAGCTCTCAAGAGAATATCTCTAACTTAAGCGTCGGAGTCAGAACCCGGGCACCACCCCAAGTCTCTCTTTTTGTGCAGGTTAGGCTAACTTCGGTGATCAGACAATCTCAGGGGAACCTCAGGCTAGGCTTCGTTCTTGGAGAAACGTACTGAACGTTTCACAATGATTGCCACCTGAGATAGATGACGCATGGGAAATGGAGGACGAGAGCACCTTGTGAAACAACTAAGGGTCTGTTTGGATGAGCGGTTGTATTCTAGCTGTGAGCGAACGATAGATAACGGATGGCGGACCACGGAAAGCTGACTGCGGACAGCTAGAAATTCTAGCGTTTGAGCGTTTAGTTATATTTTTACAACCGCTAGCGTTTGAAATTTTCAAACGTTGTTTAATTACCAAACACCTAATATCTAGCTGATGGAGTTTCAAACGCTAAACGCCAACTCCATCCGCTCAACCAAACGGGGCCTAAATGGTATGTTGTCCGCACTGAACAGTAGTAATTTTTAACAAAAGCCCATATGAGTAAATCATCACACCGAGCAAAAGACCATAAAAATGATAGTTGTTATTTATTAATAATAATTATAAACTTATTGAAGAATTTTAATATTAGTTAAAATGATCTTTTATCAATTTATTTTTTAATTATTAACAAATAATGAAATTTTAAACCAATTAGGGTTATAATATATTTATTGTAAATTTATATAATCACTCAATTGTCATTTGTTATTTGTCAGGTAGACATGGACAAAATTTTACCAAAATTGACAATTAAAAAATTTGATTACATTTGCAATTTCATTAAATAAAAAAATATTTGGATTTAATTAGTAACCAATAAAAATTTAGTTAAAAGTATAACGGAAGTTCACTGTAAAAAAAAGTATTACGAAAATTTGAAATCCAATTATGATTGTAAAAAATAAAAAAAATTAACTTTGTTTAAAGATTTGAATTTATTTTATCACTAATCCTTTAAAAAATTTTGAAGTTGAATGTTTTTCAATGATGATGTATAATCATCGTTTCAATTACCAAATTCCCAGCCCCAATCAATACGGGTAGTTCAGGGGGAAAAAATGATAAGGGGAGTCTACAACTGCTTGTGCTTAGACAATGGTAGATCAACTTCCACATTCCTATAACTTGATAGTGACAAAAAGAACTGAAAAAAGGAAATCATGTAAAAAGATGGACCTAGCATAAAATCTTAAGTTTTTTTCATATATAGATTAGGAAGGACTACCTCAAAACAGCAACGC
>CANYLF010433789.1:0-10311 GCA_948193215.1 Bocquillonia castaneifolia
TTATTATTATTATTATTATTATTATTATTATTATTATTATTATTATTATTATTATTCTCAATAATTTATAACTCCCATAACTCTCACATATGGAGTTAGAATCAAATGATTTTAGTGTCTATGGATTCTTGGTCCCTCAACCTTCATTTTAAGTGGTATATCACTGAGTTTTATCGGGTGAAATTTATAGATCCAAGGTAAGAAATTCTAAATAGAATTTCTCATTTTTCTGTTAAATCTGTTTATTACTTTATAAAACTGATTGTATATCTGTAATCTAAAGCTTGAGAGGAGTCCGATGATGTTTTTAGAATTTAATTCTGACACCATTTGTACAGGTGACTTGGCGGGCCTCACGTGGACCCCACCAGCGGGCCCTACAGTGGACCCCACGTATACTATTCATGGTACTATTCATCGACAAAATATGCCGGACTCAATTTTTTGTGCTGATCTTAATGGTGTAATTGAAATATAAAGATTAGATGCCAGTAATCTCTAAAAACCTTTTTATATAATTTTAGTGGTGTTTTTAAATAAATAATTTAAATAATAATTGTGTCCCAAAAATTATTAAAAAGTATGTTGAACATGAATTCAAATAGATTTTGGCTAAAGAGCAACATGATTGGAGGGAATGGAATATAAACGCTAGTCAGGTGAGAAAATAAGTTATTTTTGTGTGTGTGAGGGTACCTCGGTTGTACCCTTGGATTATTGAGTTTTGCATGTTGAATGTTAATGTGAATTTGTTATGTGATATATATATATATGGGTGAATTTAATTATTATGGAATATAAAGCAAATATTTAAATGATTAATTAAAATTTATGTATATTGAGTAGAAATAATCTTATGATTAGAAGATGAGGTATGGATGGATGATACTTGAATGAGATGAGATTTATTGATATATGAAATTATTAAAGAGCAAATAAATAAATTGATTGTGATGGTTTTATCCCTCACATATATGTGAAATTTATGAGAAAGGAGGCTGTGTGCGATATATAAAATATATATATATATATATATGAATGAGATGAGATTTATTGATATATGAAATTATTAAAGAGCAAATAAATAAATTGATTGTGATGGTTTTATCCCTCACATATATGTGAAATTTATGAGAAAGGAGGCTGTGTGCGATATAAAAAATATATATATGTATATATATATATATATATATATATATATATGTATATATATATATATATATATGTATATATATATATATATTACATGTCTCACAAGTGAAAGGTGGCTATGTGCGATGCATAAAAAAAATTAATTTTATATTACCTTTCTCTTAAATTGAAAGGTGGTTGTGTGTGAATATATTACCTTTCTCATAAGTTGATCATTTATGTGTGGTGTTTGGATAATGAAATTTGATAATATGGCAATATTGAAATTGTGAATTTGTGAGATGGATTGAGAAATTGTGATGTGTTGTGAGTTGAATTGGTTGTGGTTGTGTTTGAAATGAGCATGGATTGACTCAGGGAAAAAGGGTTGTGTGTTCCGGGTAAGCTGAGCAGGTAGGATAGCTGCCTGTTGAGGGATGGCGAGACTGAGCCGGTGAGATAGTCTCGTCGGTGGCCACCTATTTATATTTGTAAATGAATGAGAAAATGATTTGGTGAGGATGAGTCATCCGCCCGATTTTGTGGTTGAGTTTGTGTATTTTTGATAATTCTTGTGTGATTGGATGAGTTTTTGATTGACTGAGAAATAAAAATAAAAATATTATTAATTGATTGGAATTATGAAATGATGGAAAAATACTTATGATATGGAATTGTTTATTTTGTTGAAATTTTGAATTAGTTGAATTTGAGATTAATTGTGAATTAAATTTATGTGCTGTTAATATTTCACTACATTGTATTGATGATAGTGTGATGGATATACTACGATATGATTATTAACAATGTACACTTAATATGCTGTGTTGAATATTTGTTTGCTATGTGTTTTTTTTATATATATATTCTGATAAATTAATATAAACTGGAATATTATGTCAGTAATTAAGGAAGTCTAAGAAAAATGACTTCAAATATTGAGTTGATTATATTTATTTATATAAATATGCTTATTTTCTCACTGAGCATCAAGCTCATTATTTTCCTCAACAATCTAGTGTTGTAGGAAAATCAAATAGGAAGAGAATGATAGATTTGGTAGAGCTCCATATGGCTAGACTCCAGCGATCTTAGGGAAAAGTGTTTTTGTTATTATAATATTGTTGTTAAATTTTATTTATCAAAGAGAAGTAATTGATTCAATTTTATTATAATATTTTTTATAGAGAATATACTAAATATATGTATAAATGATTTAAAAAAAAATAAGGCATTACATCATGTATAAATATCAAATCAATATATGAATAGTTTATTATCCACAAAATTAAAAAAAGATATTTAAAAGGATATGAGAAATAAGAAATTTTAGAAAAAAATATATAATAGAATTTATAAAAGTCATAATAAATACGTTAATTATATTATCATAATACACGGCTTAATTTTTTATTTTAAAGCACCGAATTGAATCTAGTAAACTGTATTGAATTGAATTAATCCAAAAGAACCGAGACCCCGAACTGAACTGGACCGAAAAATCAAGACAATATAAGACGGAGATTTTATTTTTTAATACGGTTTCGGATCCTCATTTTAAAAATCCTCGAGCTGGACCGAACTGTGCCCAGCCCTTGATGATATATATAAAATTATTCTCCAATGTGAACAACAAATACTATATTATTTTATTTCAAAGCTATTTTTCTTAAGTATTGTATAGATAAAAATAGATTATCCTTATCACCAGGATAGTTGTCTGTTTGGTTGAGTAGTTATAATCTAACTGTTGATGGACGGCGGATAGCGGATGGCAGACGGTGGACCGTTGACAACTAGAAATTTTAGCGTTTACGTGTTTAATTATATTTTTTTACAACCGCTAGTGTTATTTTATTTCAAAAGCTATTTTTCTTAAGTATTGTATAGATAAAAATATATCATCCTCATCATCAGGATTGTTATCTGTTTGATTGAACGGTTATAATCTAGCTGTTGGTGGACGGCGGATAGTGGATGGTAAACGGTGAACCGCGGATGGCTAGAAATTGTAGCGTTTAAGTGTTTAATTATATTTTTACAATGGCTAGTGTTTGGAATCTCAATCCGCTGTTTTACCAAACACTGAAAATCTAATGGATGGAATTTAAAATGTTAAATGCCAACTTAAGTCTCCCAACCAAACTGGCCGTAGTTTTAGATCCGTTCCGGATTTGCATTCTGTATGCATTCACAAGGAGAAAGTGTCTTTTCATTTTGGACCATTTGGGAGGCTGCAAACGGTATTTATTGAAGGTGTGTAATAACAGTAGTAATTCAATTAAGAATTCTATTATTGGTAGTAGTGCTATATATAATAAGATTCATTGAACAGAGAACATTATCATACGTGGAAATTAATATATAAAACTTCACGCAGGGCTTGGATTTGAAAGAAAAATCGATTCTTATCGACTTCAATTCACTGCGAGTGTGAAGGACGAGATGCTAGGATAGTAGGAATGGCAACGGGGAGGGTCGGGAGTGGGTTTGACCATACTCGTTCCCGTCCCGAGTTATTAATATTAGTCCTTGAACCTGTCTCATATCCCTACGGGGCAACAAATTCCTCCCCCATTTCCGCCCCGTTAATGATACTGAAATCCCTGATCTAACCCGTCCCGCCCCGCCCCATGATGTGCTACTTCCAATTAAATTTATTAACTATAATTTTAATATAGAATTAATGAAAATAATAAAATCATAGACATTTATTTAAATAGATGAACATGATAAGGAAAAAAGCTAACCGAAATTTTAAATTAAAAGAGTCATGACTATTATATATATCATATCAGTGTAAAAAAAAGTATAAAATTAGAAACTTTCACAAATATGAAATATGAAATAGAATAATCAACTAACAAATTCATCCTACAAAAATGAATTTCAATGAAAAAGGTAAATACATTAAACAAGAACACTCTTCTTTTTTTATATTCCCAAAAATTAAAAATAAAAAAGAACTAAAGCAGTAACAAAAAAAATGGCATTATGTAGATAAGGAAAAATAAATAAGAAAATTCGAAATTTTATTTTTAGAGTTGATCCTAAATTTATCTAATTTATGAAAACATAATTTAAATGGAAGACAAAGTAAAGGAATGCAATAAAAGTGTATATATATACATATATAAGAGAAATAAATAAATCTAATAAATATTTTAAAAAACTTACCTATAAATAATAATCTTTACATAATCCATATATATATATATATATATATATATATATATATAGAGGATAGGGTCGGGTCGGGTATAAATAACTCGGATTTTTTTGTGCGGGGTGGGGCTCTTAAATACCGACCCCATCTAATATCCATCAATAAAATTTTCAGATATATCCGTTACCCGCCCCGAATTTAATCAACTGTTGACTTTCCCGTCCCATTCCAGTCGGATCGGATCGGGGCCCGTGGGTTCGGATCAAATTGCCCATCTCTACATGACAGGGTGCATGATTGAAAGAAACACAATGTATGTAGCAGACATCCACTGTTCTACGTTAAGCTACTTAGCTTCATGACCTTCTTCGACATCGAACACTCCGGACTTTGCCTCCTGTCTTATTCAATCGTTACAATTTTACAAGATTATACCCAAACCACCGTTATCTATCCCCCACCCAAAATTATTAAGTAGACTGGATCACTAATGTAAATTTATAAATTATTCATATTTGAAGTGAAATATTCGCTTAATAAATAATTTCACCCCAAATTTTATCTATTAAACGCATAAAGTTTCAATATTTGCTCATTAAACATCAAAAGTAAATTCAATTGATCTATTACATATATAAAGTTTTATATTTTTTTATCCATTACACACTAAATTTAAAGCTATAAAAAAATTACATTGATGTGGAAAAAAGAATGATTTAAACGGTGTGTAATACTACCTAATAAAAATGGAGTGGAATTAATATAAAATTAACATAATTTTACTTAATTGGTGTTTGATAGGTAAAAATCAAAATTTTATATATGTAATTGGTTAATCATAAAGTTGACGAATGTATAATAGATTAATCATGTAAAATTTATGGGTAAAAATATATATTTAGCCTGAAATATTTCATTCATTTAATTTTATGATTACATGTTAGATATTTTATCCGATCATTAAATATATTGTGTTGTGTGACAAAGTGTGAACGGCGAATAACAGGCACAATCCATCTATTAATATCTTTTCATGGAGAATCATCCCCACACCATCTGCACACCGCGCCCACATCTCCCCAAACACCACAGGTCCCCTACCCACAAAAATATCTAAATAAATAAGTGCCTTCATTTTTTAAAGAAAAAATTAGTTGGAAAAGTACTTATGTCTTATACATTTTTAAAGAATGTTATTTTTTTAAAAAAAAGTATGTATATGTATTTCTCTCATAATTATTTAAAAACAATAATTTAAAATATGTATTTTTTAAAATTAATGTATTATTAATTTCTATATTAGTTAATGTATTATTAAAAATATATGAGTTTTTTTGAAAAATAAATTCAATATATTATTTATTTAAAAATTAAAAAAACTATACTAATTGTTTTTGCATAAAGAATGTTTTTCAAATCGAAACTTTAAAAATTTTACATTAGTGTTTAAAAATAATTTCTATATATATATTAATTCTAAATTTAATCAAATCTCGATATATTTCAATTATTTTTTATATTTAAAACAGATTAAAAATCTCTTTTTACAATGTGAATTCATTAAATTTAGAATTTTATATTTATATATAAACTTTATCTAATTTTTTTAATAAATTTTAAAATTTAATCACTCATTGATAATTATTTTATTAGTTTAATCAATAACTAGATTGATTAATTATAACACATCATAATAAAGCAACTGGTTAATTCATAAAAAAAAGGTAACTAGCTAGTAAGAGCCTATAAATTTTCAGTCTCTCTATACTTTTATGTATTTGAAGTTTCTGACATTTAAATGGCATTAGACATTTTAACTTTTTTTATTTATCCTTTATTATGGTAATGTAGTGAAAAGTTACATATTATTAAATATTAAAGATTAAAGTGTTTATAAAATACCAAACAGAAATTTTTGTTTCACTCTATAGATTAAATCAAGTATCTGATTAAATTAATTCCTAGTAAAATATTATATGATATAAAATTCCTGAGATTATTGTTCTATTTTACATATATAACTCGATGAAAGATATTATAATTTTTGCATCAGTTACTAATAATGTAATAGTAATATAAATAGAATTGATTGTTGATTACTAAACATGTCAAAAAAAAAAAAAACAATTTTCGTGTGAACAAATTATAAAAATAAAAAGTCTTTATCAATCATCTAAAGCCACATGCATACGTGCATGAACATATAAAGCATTTGACTTAAAGGGATGTAAAAATCAAGTTAAAACTCTATATGCATGAATCGGTAAGCATCAACATTAAGCGGTACATATATATATAAGGCTCCAGCTCAAAATTTGACATCAAATTTTGATTTGAGTTTTATGTGTCTAGGACTCTACTTATAAATAAAATATTCAAGTTCGTATAAAATTAAAAAGTGAAATTTTTTTTAAAAAATAAGTGATTAATTAATTAGACTTTCATTTTTAATCAACATACGCTAATTTATAATTTGAGAGATTTGAAAATAAAAACTCATAATTTACAATTTAACGTTGAGCCAATATAATCTCAAATACTTTATAAAAGGCAAAACCATCTATTCTATCACGAACCTTAGTGAAATTATCAAATCTATCATATACTTTAAATTATTACAATACACTATATCAACTTTGTAATATGTTTCAGATCTATCCAACGAAAGAAAAATACATGTGATCTTTGCATATCCAATAAATTAAATTGATTTTAGGACATAAACCATATAGTGTTTTGTCTAGATCATATATATTTTTCTTTAGTTGGATATAATTAATTATTCGGATATGCATAAATTAAACACGTTTTCTTTAGTTTGATAGATTTGATACAAATTGCAAAGTTGATATAGTGTTTTGTAATGATTTAAAATATAAGATTTATTTGATAATTTCACTAAAGTTCGTGATAGAATAAATGATTTTGCCATTATAAAATGAATAGATGGAGAGAGAAGATAATAATAATAAAAGGTAGTCGTTTTCTTTTAACAACCCCTATCATACAAATAATAAATACTATAATTAATATTTACCATATATATATATATATTTGAAACCTTTATACCTTAATTAATATTATCAAGCCTCTTTTTTTGTGAATTGTGCTAATAAATTTTAAAAACTATTAACATTTTGGTTCTTTCAAACCTAGTATGAAAGTGTAAATATTATAATTAATCTAAAAATTTATATTTGAATTTCTTATCCTTTAAATAAAAAATACATACATAAATTATAACTTCTTTTGAGATTTCAGGAACCTTAGAAGAAGAAGAAGAAGAAGAAGAAGAAGAAGAAGAAGAAGAAGAATAATAATAATAATAATCAAGTAACATTCAAAATTCCAGCACATATCCTGTAGATGCAGTGGACTTTATGTAAAAGGAGAAATTAATAGGCTTAACTATATATAAGTTTATAAGTAAGATACCAATAAAGGTTAGTACAATAAGTAAGATACTAATAAAGGTTAATACAGTTTGCAAAGTCCTTCTGTTTTTAGGGAGATGTTTCAAGTTTGAGCTTTGCTAGTTTTCGCTAGGAGGGGATAAATGGCTCAAATGAGTCATAACTGAATGCCGACTCCCTCGTAATAGATTAATCTGGATCCAAAGGGTTTTGAATATCACCGTAAGCAATACCTGTTAAAAAAAAGTTTATAAGACATCGTTGACACATCAGATAATTAAGTCAATATTTCCATTCATATATATCTTGCAAGTTGCATATTGATATATATAGCATAACCGAAATCTTTGACACTCCAGTTTCAGCAATTTAAAAAGCTGTTTATATATATATATATATATATATATATAGAACGAAAGGCTTTTATGAGTTTAAAAAGGAAAAAGTATAAACGTTTGCCATTGCCATGTTCATGCGCACGAGTTTTCTTAAGAAAATTGAAAACGAGAGGCTTCTTTATGAGACGGGCAGTCAGGCGAGAGCTACTGGAAATTTTAAGTCTAAGACTGTGAGTCACGACAACTTGTCATTCAACCAATCAAACTTTGCCAACTGTGTTGATTGTATTGCACATTTACCACCCTCGTTTTGCTTTACTTAAGCTCTGTTAGTAGGAGGCAAAAGGTACAGATGAGCCCTTAAACTATATCATCATTCTCATTTCAATCCATAAACTTTAAAGTGTCTCAATTAAAACTTTTAACTTTTTAAAACGGTACAAATAAAACTAACCCTAACAGAGAGTAATATATCTGTTATGTCATTAACAACATTGTTATTACATTTGTAACTAGTTAATAATAACCGATCATAAAATTAAACAACACCTCATCTAAAATATTATATATCTTATAATTATTTGTTTTTTTATTAATATATTTATTTATTAAATAAAAAAAGTTATAAATAAAAGAAGGCCTAATTACCTAAAAATACCTAAACTTTCGACTTTTAACAATTATATCAAAAACTTTCAATAATTACATAACAAATGCTAATATCAATTTTTTTTCAAAAGTTCTCTGTAATCACGTTAACAAGTAAAAAATAATTATGTGACTAACTGTAGCAATTTCTTAAAGGAAAAATAAAAAAATTAAATTAATAAGTTAAATATTGTATCAACTGTAAGAGTCAAAACTATACAATTTTATTTTTTTTAAAAGTATATGTTAACTTATTGTCTAAAATTAGAACACATGAGTCAAAATAAATATGTGCGTTTCAGCTTTTTAGGTAACCAACATATAATATTTGAGTCAGTTTGTCTTTTAAAGGTTAAAAAAATTATTCTGACAAATTATAGTGATATGTTTTAGTTGAAAACAAGTTACAGTGATATTTTTAGACGAAATAATGATTGCAGAGTGTTTTTGAAAAAATATTGATAGATTAGTATTTACTATTTAAATATTGAAAGTTTGTGATATAATTGTTAAAAGTCAAAAAGTTTGGATATTTTTTGGTAATTATGCCATAAAAGAATAAAAAATATTAACTGAAAAATGAAGAATCCGGAAGCATGAAAAAGAAAAAGAACCCTTCAATGAAAGGTGAAAGCAACAATGCTCTCAAAAAGAAATTAGAGACACAAATGATTTTTTTTTTTTTTGCTTTTGCAACATAAGGATGGTATTGATGGCTTGTTGGTTGGAGCCATACATGTATATGTGGAGAAAGAGGAATACATCTCAAAAGTGGATTTTTTTTTTTTATAAAACAAAAGTGGATTTTATTGTAGAGATTTTGAAGTTGTAGAAGGAAGAACGCGACTTGAACCTCCTCGTTGAGTACAATGCCGTCGAAGGTGGTGAAGAAAGTGAAAGGATGCGATGAATTGATTTTGTTCTATCTTTTGGTTTGCGAAATTGATTTTATTTGTGACAATTGGTTTAATATTGTTGTAATGGTTGTGATTATGATTATAGTTATGGTGAGGGTAATAGTGTTAGGGCGGTGGTGGTGGCGGTAGATGATGGTGTTACTGTCTGGACACGTACTATATGTAAAGTTTGATAAATATTTGAATAGGTACAAAGTTGCAATTCAAATATGTAAAGATTGATTTTATTTTATGTGAAATTGGTTTTGTGTATAAAATTAGTTTTATTTGGTTTAAGACTGTGGGAATGGTGATGCGGTTGTGATTGTGGTTGCAGTGGCTGTTGCAATGGTGGTGGTGGTGTAGCATTTGATGTCGATGGTGGTGGTTGTGGTTAAAGTGGTGTTGATGGTGGTGGTGATGTCTGTGTTACTGTTTTAACAAATAAATAGTATTTTATCCATTTTTAATTATTAGTATATAAAAATTATTATTTAAATTATTTCAGATTTTATAATTGAAAATTGTTAAAAATACAAAAGCAATTACATTTGGAATGAAAAATTGTAACAACGTTAACTTTTATTGTTATATCTGTTCTATTTTTTTTAACTTTAAGATGATATATGTATCTTTTTTTCTTTAGGGTGATTTGTGCTCATGACATACAACTTTAAAGGTGTTTTTATACCTTTTGGCTTAGTAGGAAGGAAAAAAAA
>CANYLF010434023.1:0-12137 GCA_948193215.1 Bocquillonia castaneifolia
CACATTTACATAATAATTGTTAATCAAATACTTTCTTTTACTTCAATCATTCAAATAATATCTCAATTCATAATTTATCAACATAACCACACCATTAATTACCAACTCTTGTTAATTTATAATATACAATCAAAATAATCCCAATTAAGCTATTCAAGCAATAATACAATTAGTATTAATAATTATTTACTTACAATACATGATGATCACCAATTAAAACTCCTTTTCCTCCATCCCTTTTGCTTTAGGCTTCCTCAATTAAGCTTCTAATCCTCCAAATAAGCTTCTAATTAAGATAAGCTCCTCTAATCTTACTATAATCTTCACTTAGAAGCTTTAAAGCTTCAACAATGGAGTTTTGTAGAAAAAGGAAGAAGAAGGAGAAGAAAAGCGTAAAGGAAGAAGAAGGAAATTAGAAAGTGTGTAGGATTTTTTTAACTTTTGTAGAGATAATCCACTAACATGTATTTTATTATTATTATTACTATTCCATTGCCACTTGTCACTCCCATCTCAAGCCACTTGTCATCTTTTCCTCTCCCTTGGACACTTGTCCACCTTCTAGAATAATTTTGCCTACACAATCCCTCAAAAATAATTCTACTAACTCTTTAATCCAACTCTCATACTTCTTTTACAAATAACTCCTCTAACTTTTCTTACAACTGGGTCCTTATTGACCCATAGATCCATAAACTCACAAATATGAACTTACCAAGGAATATCATGCACCTTACTACACATAATTATACTTAAGGATACACAATTAATAGAAATTAACCACATTAATAATCCTATTGGTCACCAAAAGATAATATTTGACCTTTAATCAAAATTAAAGAAAAATTTACTAATAGCTCCTCAAATTTTCAAACTCTACCATATAACTACCTCAAACTATTATTTCTTTCAATTTCATCCCTCCTACACTTAATCATCAATGAATAAACCACAATTAACAAAATTAAACATACTAATGATGCCAATTAACCACTAATACATGTAATTAAATTTGGGGATGTTACACATTCTCTACAATTTTTTATCTCACAAAATGTTTCCAGTTCGGCCATCATCATGCCCTAAAAAATCAAGACATTTTGGTGCTCTGATATTCCGAGTACCACTCACTCTAACAGCCATTTCTCCCAATATACAACTCCTTTTGATGTAATTCAAAAGCCATATGAAACTAGACTTCAAGAGCTACAACCCCGCAACATTGAGAGCTTTCCTCATAAGAGTTCTCATTTTTTAAGGTCTGTCAGAGTTGAAAGTTGCGGGCATGAAGTGCAGGTCATGGGTGCGGCACAACAGCTACTGAGAATATGACCGTTGGGGCATTCTGACTTAAAAATCGCAGGTGCGATTTTCTAGTCGATGGCGCAACTTGTGACAGCCATAACTTCTTGTAGAAAACTCCAAATGTTCTAAAATTTTTATGGCAGACTCTTTGGGATGTTCTCTACAATTTTGTATCTCACAAAAGTTATCCAGTTTGGCCATCTTCATGACCTAAACAATAAAGACATTTTGGTGCTCTGATATTCCGAGTACCACTCACTCCAACAGCTATTTCGCTCAATATACAACTCCTTTTGATGTAATTCAAAAGCCATATGAAACTAGACTTAAAGAGCTACAACCTCATAAAATTTTAGTCAAAATTCATTTCCTATAATTTTTGACATCATTTTGAACATGACCTATCTACACAGTCTTGTACATTCAATCTTGAGCATAATTCACTTAAAAATCTATAACTCCCAAAATGATGCTCCAAATTGAATTCTAGTTTTTGATCTTGAAAGTAGACATCCATAGCTTTCCATCCATATATAATTCGACCATATATTATCTCAATAGATGTGCCGAAAGCTACTCCAAAAATCAGCTTAGTGTGCAGTCCTACAATTGGCTTCTTTGGATTTCTTCAAAGCTTGATTCTTCAATCAACCTTAACCATTCCCAAACTCTCCAAATTACATCATTAGCTTATAAACTCCAAGCTCTCACCTTTTCCCAAGTGTTTTCATTAGGTTCACACTTAAACCTATCCACCTAAGCTAATGTTCACAAATAAACTTAAGCTAGCCCTCAACCCAAGTGTTTTCTTAGGATAACACTTAAACCTATCCAAGAACATAACACTCATCAAAGCTCATGATCATTCTTCATAATCACACTCAAGAACTTCAACATCTTAAGAGCTTTGGCATCTCCCACAAACTCCATACACTATCCATTACTTCCAAATCTTCATCATCAACTCTCACATGCTTGCTTTGCATCAATTACCTAGAAAAGCACTTTAGCAAACATATTAGTATTACACAATATTTTGTATCATCAAAATCACCATTAGAACATTGAGGTCCTTGGAGCCAACACCGTACTATTATTCTTTTTTTTTTTCATCCTCATACCGGTTGACATGGCATCTTTAACAAAATAAAAAGGAGAGAAGAAAGTGGATTGCATTTGAAGATGAAAAATTGATTGAAGCATTTTTCATGGTGTTTTTATGATTTTACTTGTACATAATTTTTTAGCTTGGGCCATGTGGAATGGATAGAAGTACCATGTGAAATGGGTAGAAGCAAAAGTGAACATTTGATTCACCTCTGTTTTTCAGTTTTTATTTGTGAAATAGATGATTTGGTTCAGTTCAAAATTAAGGAACATCCTCCATAATTCAAGTGTTGGAAGCTATAGTAAGGAATTCAAAAGCAAGTTGGAGCTTAATTTGACAAATCCAGAACACCACAAAATTTCAGAATATAACAAAGTATGCGGAAGTGTTAATAAATTAATATATAAATTTTTTTGTCTGCATTTGAATGGTGTGTGGAATTTTTTTATCAACATGATTGTTTTGTTTAAATTGATAGAATTTTTGCAGGTTAAGACCTGCACGTCTGAATGACGAGGATAATTTTTTTTCTCAACGTGATTGTTTTTTTAATTGATTGAGTTTTTACAGGTTAGGTTTGTTTATTACTATTGAACAATATATTCATGTTAAGTAATAAAGTAAATAATGAGTGTTATTTTTGAAATTAAATTAAAAAGTTAAGGTTATTTTTGGAAAACATAATTATGAGGTAATTAAGACAAAAGAGGATCTGTTCATAGACACTTTGCGGGAACGAGAGTCCAGTGATTGGGGAGGGGTCGATTTAATCACAAAGAGATTCTCTTCTTTCTTATAGAATAAGATCAAATCACGAATGCTTGAAGTTATTGTTCTAATATCCCATCCCCTTCTCATGCCTTGCACCTTTGAATTTCATCATATACTGTCCGTAATTTTTTTATGAAAGTAAGAAAAAGCTTCAAGGGATTCTTTCCCAAAGAGCAAATTGTGAAATGTCTGGTGCTAGTTTTGGTTATAGCCCCTACAGCCTTTTTTTAAACGGTAAGATCTATTGTCTGGTCTGGCAAGGAATTAGTCAAGCCAGTTGCCTTTAGCATGGTGAAGGAGAAGTTTTACAGAAGAAAGAACTAGAAGGCTTTCCAAAAGAGAAAGAGATTTTGCAATTAGGGATTCAAATGCCTAGCCAATTCTTATGGAAAGGACTAGTAGGTCTATGATTGAGGAAATGGCCCTAACACACTAACAATAAGAGGGTAGGCCCCCTTCAAATCCATAAATATGAAGAGGAAGATACCAAGAAAAATAAGAAATGACTCTATGAGAGGCTCTCTAGAGACATGACACAGGCACTCCAGCAACCGTACTACCTAAAGAAAAAGGATGTGGTAACAAGATTAGGGCTTTTCCTCAACGGTTGATACGATTTGACTAGCTGAGGGAAAATAGAGAATTCCTTACCGAGGTTGAGGAAAGAGAAGGACCTCGCTATGTCACATCACTACCAGAAAATAGGTAATCTGCGACGGCCATATCCGTCACAGAACTCAATCTATGAAGGCTTCTATGACAGAATCCGTCCACCTTTAAAAACCTTGACGTAGACATTCCGCGACTGAATAATTATGTCTGTCGCAGATGCTGCTATGGATTTTATGACGGATCTGTATTTGGTTGCAATTTTTGAGAATGTGGGACGAGATCTACGATGAATTTTTTCATCGTAGAATTCGTTACAGATTAAAAGAAAAATAATGATAAAAAGAGCGGAGCAAAAGTGATGCTTTCATCGACAAAGGTTTTTGAAGGGGTAAATCTTGTGGCTTCTGCAAAGGTTGTTTTGCTTGATATTGTATGGAACCCAGCAGTTGAAAAACAAGCCATAAATCGTGCTTTCTACCTTCGGTAGGAAAAAAGTTATATGCATTTAGCATCTTTAGCTTTAGGAACAAAGGGAGGCTATTTAATGTGCTAAAGGTCCCTACTATTCTTATTTTAGATGAAGGTCATACTCCCGGAATGAGAACACTGATATACTTCATGCAGATGTATATCAGTATTCTCATTTCTAGGAAAATCTAGTTTGTCTCGTGTTATAATTATAATGAGAACTATGGAAAAAAAATCAACTAAAGAAACAATATTTCCCTTCAATAGCCTCAAATCACTATAAATGGTAGCAAGAGCAGCTGGTGGTAAACCCATTCACTTTCGGTCTCAAATTGGTTTACCACCAGCTGCTCTTGCTATCATTTATAGTGATTTGAGGCTATTGAAAGGAAAGATTATTTCTTTAGCTGATTTTTTTTCCATAGTTCTCATTATAATTATAACACGAGACAAACTAGATTTTTCAAGAAATGAGAATACTGATATACATCTGCATGAAGTATATCAGTGTTCTCATTCCTGGGAGTGTGACCTTCATCTAAAAAAAGAATTAGTAGGGACCTGCATCATACTTAATTAAAGCTCTTCCTTTGTTCCTAATGCTAGAGATGCTAAATTTACACAACTTTTTCCTACCTAAGGTTGAAAGCACGGCTTATGGCTTGTCTTCCAACAGCTGGGTTCCACACAACATCAAGCAAAATAACCCTTGAAAATCATCCACAATATTTATCCCCTCAGAACATGCCTTTGTTGGTTGATGGAAGCATCACTTTTGCTCCACTCTTTTTTACCATTAAAATGCATGTCTAGTTGATGGTTTGATGAATGAATATGAATAATGTTGTTCAAATTTTAATAAATTTTTAACGGTTCAAATTGGTGCAAGCCTCAACCATTCCAATTGGATTAAAGGTTAAATTTTTTAATAAATTTTATAATTAGTATAAAGTTTATATACTTTAGAAGTTTAAAATTTTCGATGCAAGGAGGATGCAATTGAAAGATGAATTTATTTCAATTCTTTTTGTTAATTTCACCTATAGTCTCTAACCTATTTTATATCTAATGCAAGAAGGATGCCATTGAATGGTTGATTCTTTGAATAAGTTTAATTATGAAACTTAAATGGTGCGATAAGTTCAATATAAAAATAAATGTGTATGTGTGTGTGTGTGTGTGTGTGTGTGTGTGTGTGTGTGTGTGTGTATAGGTATGCATATATGTATATGTATATGTATTTACATAACATATACATATACATATATGCATACCTATACATATATATATACATATATACATACCTATACATATACATATGCATATATACATACATACACATATGCATACACACACACACACACACACACACACACACATATATATATTCTTCGAATAAGTTTAATTATGAAACTTAAATGGTGCGATGAGTTCAATATAAAAATAAATGTGTGTGTGTGTGTGTGTGTGTATTCAACTCACACACCATTATATTCTTCAAAATTAAACTTATTTAAATCCCCAACCATTCCAATTAGATTAACGGTTAAAATTTTTAATAAATTTTATAATTAATTTAAAGTTTATAACCTAAGAAATAAATCTAACATTTAATCTACCGAAATTGATTTTGTGTCACCTATAGTCTCTAACCTGAGAAATAAATCTAACGTTTAATCTACCGAAATATCTAGATGTATCTCCCCATTAAATGGAGTCGTTCTTGCAAAAAAAATATACTTCTATACTTTCACACAATGCTGGGCCTATTAAAAATTACCCAGACTCATCATCACAAATCTCACAAACCTAGTCTATCAGCACATGCATATTAACCAACCTAAATCTAACAGGACACATTTAAATATATAATATATTAATATCACAATCCTAAATCTAGCATCACATGCATAAGCAACCTT
This sequence comes from Bocquillonia castaneifolia, assembly GCA_948193215.1. Taxonomy (NCBI): domain Eukaryota; kingdom Viridiplantae; phylum Streptophyta; class Magnoliopsida; order Malpighiales; family Euphorbiaceae; genus Bocquillonia; species Bocquillonia castaneifolia. Next base: position 6,187 of record CANYLF010434023.1, read on the forward strand.
AATCTAAACTAAACATGCATAAATATAAACTATATAAAACCACAAACATGCATTTAATTAATATTCATAAAATTCAAAAAATATTTCAAATTAATTTTAATTGTCTACATTTAACCTAAATTATTATTGACTCAACTTATAAAATAAATTTTTTTTATCTAAATTCAATTTTTATTCAATTATAATTACAATTAATTTAATATACACAAACATACAAACATACCCAACAAACTAAAATATAAATTTATGTTTATATTATAACAAAATAAAACAAAAATTATTTTTAATCTAAAATCAACCTAAAACATTAATTAATTCTTTTATATAAATTCAACCTAATAATTATTTTTAAATTAAAATCAACCTTAAAAATAAATTTCTTTATCTAAATTCAAACTAATAATTATTTTTAATCTAAAATCAACCAAAATTATTTTAATTCATTACAATCAAATTAACATATAAATTTAATTCAATTTACGCTTAATTTAATTATTTTTTATAAAAAAATTAATTTTATAAAAATAGAATATAATAATAATAATTCCACTCTTGATTGGTATTCCATAATGCTATCCCGGTTGGTGTCTTCCTTCACAATAGAGGTATCTCTGTTCCATCAGGCCCCTTTTGCAACATGGGCATGGATGTTTCTGAGACAAGTGCTCATGGTTTACTACACTGTTCACATGCCCATGCAGTTTGGTATGGTTCTTTGGTCGTACAGGGAAACCATTTGTCATTCCCTTCTCTATAGAAGATCATTTTCTTCTATGGAGAGCTTTAGTATATCGCCATCAACATTCGGGATTGTGGAATTTGCTATGGTTCTTCATTATTTGGCAGATTTGGAAAGCACAAAATAGAAGAGTTTTTTTCTGATAAGAATACAAATGTTGATTATTTAGTTCGAAAATGTATTTTGATGCAGTTTATTTTTACAAACTCAAACACAGGGACTTTCCTTACTCATGTAACGATGTATACCATAGTTTTGATGCCCTGTTTGATTAGTTGCTAGTTTGTTCTAGCTCGGTGTCGTAGCCTTTTGACGAAAACACTTTGAGCGTTTTTTTCTCCACTTCTTGTGGATTAATAAAATTCCTACTTAGCAAAAAAAAAATTTTGGTTAAGTATAATTTTATGTTTATATAATAAATATATTTTGATATAACATATAATAGAAATCATCAATAGTACAAATGCAAGGCAGATTGAAGGAACTACAAAGTTAAACGTGCTCAGCCCAAATTACTCCCAAGATGGGTGACCTACTGGGAAGTGGGGTGATTTGGCAGAATAATGAGGTTTAAAGAGATAATTCATATGGTTTGAGTATTAAAGGTGTTTAAATAAATTACTTTATTAGAATTAATTTTTTAATTTTTTAAATAATTTAAATTAATTTTTTTTAAATCTATAAAAAAATTTACAACGACCAAATTTCGTCGGATTTGTGACGGGCTGAAGAAATCTGTTGCAAAAAATCTGCGTCGAGGTTTTTTGTCAGTCGTAAAATCTATCGCAAATTGTAATTTGCGATGGAAAATGCCAAATTTGCGAAGGCTTCGTCTGTCGCAAATCACATGTTTTTTCTTGTAGTGTCACTAGCTTTACTCTATCTCTAGACTAAAACCTTAAGCCAGTTAGTAATAATGTTGACTCTCATCACACAACTAGCAACAAACCACTCGATTGAGCACAAAACACCCACAAATCCCTATTGACTCTCTCAATAGCTCTCACCGTTAAGAAAAACCAACATTCTCATATGTATTTCCATGGATAGTCACATTTCTCAACACAATCACCCACTAATATAGAATTTACAAGGTGGCAGCACAAGAAAAATGCACAAATATATCACAAATGAGAAACCCTAAGCGAGAGAAAATGACATTCACTATATACACACCCAAATCATTGCATTATTAATGGTAATAAGCTTCATGCATTCTAGAGATTCACATACTACTCACAAATCACCATTAAAGAACATAAATAAAGAAAATAAATGGAGATTATAAAGGTATTACCCATTAAATCAACATGCAAGAGCTAAAGGCATGAAGATTGTGCAAAGAAAATGAAAGATTCTTGTTATATTAAAGAAATTAAGAGTTTTTACAACCTAAATATAAGTTAACCCAAGCTAAAACTACTTTACTGGTGCTTCTCTCTCTAGAAATATCAAATATTCTCTCACTAAGGGCTAGAAGCCCCTAGAAAATGGGTTAGAGTTACAAAAATAAGGGTTTGGGAGAGTTTTAAAGGAGCAGCCTCGTCACCTCCCACGGGCCATATGGACTTGCCACAGGCCGTAGGGCATTGATGAGGTTGCTCCTCAAAAACCCCCAAAACCAATGCAAAAATTGGTTGTAGAACTTCCCCACGGGCCATGTGGAGTTGCCACGGGCCGTGTGGAGTTTCCACAGGCCTTGGCAGGTTCCAATGAGTTCTTCGCGATTTTGGCTTTAAGCGATTCAATAGATGGCTCGACTTTCAAAGGGCATATCTCAGTGTTCAGAGCTCCAAATTGAGAAATTCTAGAGCTTAAAATGAAATTCAAGAAAGGCATGAAGATTGTGCAAAGAAAATGAAAGATTCTTGTTATATTAAAGAAATTAAGAGTTTTTATAACCTAAATGTAAGTTAACCCAAGCTAAAACTACTTTACTGGTGTTTCTCTCTCTAGAAATATCAAATATTCTCTCACTAGAGGCTAGAAGCCCCTAGAAAATGGGTTAGAGTTACAAAAATAAGGGTTTGGGAGAGTTTAAAGGAGCAGCCCCATCACCTCCCACCGGCCATATGGACTTGCCACAGGTCGTAGGGGATTGATGAGGTTGCTCCTCAAAGACCCCCAAAACTAGTGCAAAAATTGGTTGTACCTCCTTTATCCTAGCACCAATTAAGCTGATTCTTGCTAAAAATTGAAGTGGACTCAAGGTTCTAGTAATTTGGAGCTTTTCACTTTAAAACTCCTTCCACATTGTCCATTATGATCCTCCTAAGTTGGTCGATCTTCAAAATCATGAACTAGCTCGTTGAAGTACAAATGTCCAAATGTTGCCCATGGTCTCCAAACCTCTTAGGCTTCATACCTACATGAGGTCCACACCAAAACAAGTGTAAATAACTCAAGAAATCCCAAGAACTACAAAGCTAATGAATTGACACTTGTATGGGGTAAAATCAGGGAGAATGCATGTTTTGTGCCTTGATTTGATTAAAATCCCCCCAAACTTAGCATCTATAAGCCCTAAACACTATATGTGTTTCTCAAATATCATGCACACCTTTTGGCTAAGGAGTAGTCCTAGTTTTAGCTTTTTTTGGTCAGTTTTGTGATATTTTAACCCATTTCCAAAGCCCAAACTTCACTGAATTGAAGTATAAACCTCAAATTTATGCCTAAAACATTAACATTTGGCCCCGAAATACATTTTAAGCTAAAAATCATTTTTAAAACCCCTATTTTGAAACACATTTTAGAAGTTCTCAAATGTTCAAATGGCGTACCCTAGCAACCAAGTTTCTTTCTAATCATCATATGTGCTTCAAGGCACTCCTATCACTCTTGCATCCAAAAATTAGGTGTCTACATGTAGGAAGTTGAACTCATGGTTTGGAAGTTATAGATCACAGTTTGGAAGCAACCCATTAAAATTAAAGCATGTAATATGTGGGGAATTCCATAAATAACTACCCAAAAGAAAAGAGGCAATTATCCAAAGAAATCCATTAACAAGCAATTGAGAAATTTCAAGAACATAACTGACGTCAAAAATGAAAGTGATGGGAAGTTATGAACAATTAAAGAGCAAGGAGCTGCCAGTAGGAGCAACCGCTTAGAGTAAGCCTAAGAGGCTCTTTAACATGCCTCCTTCCATAAAATAGAGATAAACTGAAACACCAAGAGGGGGGGTGAATTGGTGCGAAATTAGAAATTAAAAAATGATACAAGAATGGATTAAGGGAGAAAAGAAGAACATAAAAGATTTATAGTGATTCGAACCCAACTTATCCTACATGCACTCTCCCAAATACACAATTTGGGGTTCCACTATCCACTAAGGATTACAATAGAGATTTTCAAGGCTATCTCCAACCTTTACAAATGAGTTTCACCCAAGGCTCACTCACAAATCCTAGTGTTTCCAAAAGGCAAACACTAAACCTTTACAATGAAGATTTCAATAGGATATCTTCAACCTTTACAAAGAGAATTCTAAGGCTCTCTCCAAACCTAACCCTAGTGCTTCCCCAACTCACAAAGAATTGACACACAGTACAAGGATAATTAATTCACTCAACCTAAGCAACAAATGCTCTAGAGTTCTAATTACCCACACACAACCAAGTTATGATAAAATTACAAAGAAATTGATTCAATGTTTGAAAGATGTTATGAGAGTATTTTGTAGGTTGTTCCAACCCCAAAATACTCATTTTGATGGATATTTATAAGCTCATAAAGAGTTATGACCGTTGCTCACACTTCCCCATCAAGAGACACCTTTTTTGGGGCTGTTTTAATGTCTGTCAGAGTTGAAAATCACGAGCATAGATTGTAGATTGCGAGCACAGATCGCAGATCATGGGCGCGGATCGTAGATCATAGGCGCAAAGCAACATCTATAAACAAAATGACCGTTGGGGCTTTCTGATTGAAAAATCACGGGCACAAAATTCTAGTCGCAGGCTTGATTTTATGATAGTAATAACTTCTTGTAGAGACCTCCAAATGCTCTAAAATTTTTATGGTAAAATCGTCAAGATGTCCTCTATAATTTTGTATCTCACAAAATTTTTCGAGTTCTGCCATCTTCATGCCTTAAAAAATCAAGACATTTTGGTGCTCCAATATTCCGAGCACTACTCACTCCAACAGCCACTTCTCCCATTCCACAACTACTTTTGATGTCAAAAGCCATATGAAACTATACTTCCAGGGATACAACCCTATAAATTTTCATGTCAAAATTCCTTCTATAGAATTTCTAACATCATTTTGAACATGACCTCTCTACACAGTCTTCTGTATTCAATCCTGAGCATAATTCACTTAAAAATCTAAAACTCCAAAATTAATGTTCCAAATTGAATTCCAGTTTTTGATCTTGAAAGTAGACATCCATAGCTTTCCATCCATATATAATTCGACCATATAGCATCTCAATAGATGTGCCGAATGCTACTCCAAAAACAGGCTTAGTGTACAATCCCACAATTGGCTTCTTTGGATTTCTTCAAAGCTTGATTCTTCAATCAACCTTAACCATTCCCAAACTCTCCAAATCACATCCTTAGCTTATAAACTCCAAGCTCTCAACTTTTCCCAAGTGTTTTCATTAGGTTCACATTTAAACCTATCCATTTAAGCTAATGTTCACACATAAACTTAAGCTAGCCTTTAACCCAAGTGTTTTCTTAGGATAACATTTAAACCTATCCAAGAACATAATCACTCATCAAAGCTCATGATCATTCTTTACCATCACACTCAAGAATTTCATCATCTTAAGAGCTTTGATATCTCTCATAAACTTCTTACACTTCAATTACTTCCTCATAATCTTCATCAACAACTCTCATATGCTTGCTTTGCATCAATTATCTAGAAAAGCACTTAGCAAACATATTAGTATTACACAATGTTTTGTATTATCAAAATCACCATTAGAACATTGAGGTCCTTAGGGCCAACATAAACTTTCATTATTAACATTTCCAAGAGCTTATTATTTTGATGCTCCTTCTTTAAATATTTTAAGATCAAAATAGTAACTCCTTGAATTCGAGGAGCCAAAAAGTGTTCTCTAAATGTTATTTTATTATTTTTATCCCACTTTCCCTCTATTTCTTTCTCTCCTTTTCTTTATTAATAAAAAATAAAATTTACATGTAAATATAAAAATATGTATTTTTACTAGTAAAGAATTAAAATA
>CANYLF010434132.1:0-15231 GCA_948193215.1 Bocquillonia castaneifolia
AAACTTATATAATTATCTAAACCACTAATTATATAAAGAATTAAAAAATATATTTATCACTAATTATATATATTTAATTAAAAAAATATTTATTAATTATTATGTAATTAATAATTAAATATAGTCAATAATTACTTATTATACATCATTAAAAAAATATATTTATTAATTATTATGTAATAATTAATTAATTACAATTAATAATTATTTAATTATAGTAATAATTAATTATATATAATTAAAAATATATGTATATTTATTAATTATTATGTAATTACTAACTTAATATAGTTATTAATCACTAATTATACATAATTAATAAACAGATATTTCTTAATTAGTATGTAATCATTAATTAATTATACTTATTAATTACTAATTATACATGACTAATAAAAACATATATTTATTAATTATTATGTAATCATTAATTAATTAGAGTTATTAATTAATAATTATTAAATTATTTTAATCACTAATTATATATGATTAAAAAATATATTTATTATTTATTATGTAATTAATAATTATAAATAATTATCCAATTAAATAACTAATTATATACAATTTAGAAATATATTTATTAATTATTATGTAATTATTAATAATTAAATATAGTTATTAATTACTAATTATACATGATTAATCAATATATATTTACTATTTATTATGTAATCTTTAATTAATTATGTTTATTAATTACTAATTATATATAATTAATAATTATATAGTTATTAGTTATAATGTAATCATTAATTAATTATGTTTATTTAATTACTAATTATATATAATTACTAATTATTTAATTATAGTAATCACTAATTATTTATAATTAAAAAATATATATATTAATTAATATGTAATTATCAATTAATTATAGTTATTAATTACTAATTATACATAATTAATAATTATATTGTATTAGTAATTAAATAATAATTAATAAGTATATTTTATTAATCATGTATAATTAGTAATTAATAACTATATTTAATTAATAATTACATAATAATTAATAACTATATTTTTAATTATATATAATTATTGATTACTATAGTTATATAATTATTAATTATATATAATTAGCAATTAATAACTATAATTAATTAATGATTACATAATAATTAATAAATATATATTCATTAATCATGTATAATTAGTAATTAATAAGTATATTTAATTAGTATTTACATAAATATATTTTTTTTAATTATATATGATTAGTGATTACCATTGTTATACAATTATTAATTTATATATTAATGACTAATGATATTATGTATAAGTATAGAATTTATAATTAATATGTAATATATAATTACATAATTACTAATTAAAAATGTAATTACTATTATGGACTATTTTTTTAATTAATATAATTAGTAATAATTATGTCTTTTGTAATTACAATAAAAGTTATAAAAATAAATAAAAATTGATTAGATATGTATACTTAATTTTAAATAAGTGTGTTATAATGTGATATTAATCTTACATACAATAATAATTATTATAATTATAATTATAATTATAATTATAATTATAATTATAATTATAATTGTGATTATAAATATTATTTTTTTCATTAAGTACAATTTTATGTTTATATAATAATTATATTTTGATTAAATAAATAATAGATATCTTCAACAGCATAAATGGAAGGCAGATTGAAGGAACTACAAAGTTAAACGTGCTCAGTCCAGAGTAGTCCAAGGATGGGTGACCTAGTGGGAAGTGGGTTGATTTGGGCAAAATAATGGGGTTTAAAGGTGTAATTAAGATGATTTGAAGAGTATTAAAGGTGATTAAATAAATTAATTTATTAAAATTTTTTTTATTTTTAAAATAATTTTAATTAATTTTTTAAAAAATATAAAATTAGAAAGGGACAAATTTGTTTCTAAATTTAGAAACGGATATATCCGTTTCTAATCTTATTTTTCTTCGTCCCTAAAATTCCGTTTCTAATTCATTTAGAAACGGACATATCCGTTTCTAAATCCGTTTTTAATTAGAAACGGACCGTTTCTAATTCCAGTTAGCGACGACGTTTTTAGAAACGGATAAAATCCATTTCTAATCCGGAAATTTCTTGTTGTGGTACCTCTGAGTCCTTTAGTAAATATATCTGCAACTTGATCCTCTGTCTTCACGTAATCCATCTTAATTTCTCCCCGTAGAACCTTTTCTCAGACAAAATGATAATGTACCTCCACGTGCTTCGTTCTTGTGTGAAACATTGGATTTTCAGTCAAGTGTATAGCTGACTGATTTATCACAATGTAATTGTATGGAGTAATCGACTGATTGATGAAGATCCTTCATGAGCTGTACTAACCAAGAACATTCTTGAGCTGCCATTGCCACACCTCTATATTCTGCCTCGGTACCTGATAAAGATACCATAGGTTGCCTCTTGCTACACCAGGAGACAGGTCCCGATCCGAGACTGAACACATACCCTGTAGTCGATCGCCTTGTATCATGATCTCCAGCATAGTCTGCATCGTAAAATCCAACCATCTCACATTTTCTTTTTTTTTTTTGTAAAGAATGCCATAGTCAACGGTGCCTTTGATGTATTGAAGAATTCGACGAACAGTTTCCAAATGAGGCTTCTTGGGGTTCTGCATAAATCGACTTATCATTCCCACTGCATATGAAATGTTTGGCCTTGTGAGAGTAAGGTAGATAAGACTTTCGACAAGTTGTCTGTACATTGTTACATCTTCTAAATCCTTCCCTTCAGCAGAACATAGCTTTGTATGCACCTCCACTGAAGTTGAAATGGGTTTACATTCTAGCATCCCGAACTTCTTTAAAAGATCCTTGGCATACTTTTATTGGTACAAGAATAATCCACCCTTTATTCGCTCCACTTCAAGACAGAGAAAATGCTTTAACTCTCCCAGAGCTTTCATTTGAAATCGTATAGATAAATTAGCCTTGATTTGAGAAATTTCTTCTTCCATAGCCTCCCTCCATTCCTTGCTTGAGAATGCTTCTTCAAAAGTTGCTGGTTCTTTTACATCATCGTCTTCAACAATTGCTGCATTAGCATATCTTGGATTTTTCTTCTTTATCCTTTTAGATCTCCGTAAGTGTGGCCCATATTCTACTGGTTCCTCTACTTGTTGAATTTCTTCATCAAGTTGGCTTGGTCGTGCTTCTTCTGGTATTTGTTGATGTACTCTTATGCGCCATGTAGACTTAACTTTCTCTGGCGACTTGTTGCTAGTTAACTCATTTTCTGGTTCCTTCTCTTGTGTGCTTTCTTTAATCACCTCTTCTTGCTCAAACTTTTCTTGTAGCTTTTCTATAATTTCCTTTGAGTCTGGTAGAACTATTATTTGAGAAGACCACCAAGATGAAGCTTCATCAAAGATCACATTCCTTGAAATGTGACACTTTCCTGTTGTTGGATGACATCACTTCCACCATTTTCTTTGGTTATCGTACCCCACAAAGATACACCTTATTGCCTTCTTATCAAACTTATTGTGCAGATGGTCAGGCACAAATACATAACATACGCAGCCAAAAACTCAAAAGTGACTTATAGTGGGTTTTATGTTTCATAATCTTTCATAAGGTGAAACGGATCCAAGTGGTGCTTGTGGAAGCCTATTGATCACATGTACAGCAGTCTTCATGCACTCTGCCCAAAACCGAAGTGGAACATTCTTTACGTGTAGCATGCTTCTACATGTCTCTGCCAGGTGTCTATTCTTCCTTTCAGCTACTCCATTTTGTTGTGGAGTATTTGGACAAGTTAATTGTCGACATATTTTGCATTCTTGAAGATACCTTGAGAACTCGTGCGAGGTGTATTCTCCTCCATTATCAGTACGAAGACATTGAATCCTTCGACCAACCTCCTGTTCCACAGCTTCTTTAAACTCAATAAATTTGTTGAAGGCTTCTGATTTCTCCTTCATGAAATAAACCCAGACATATCTTGAAAAGTCATTGATAAAAGTGATCATATACCGGAAGCCATTGATTGATAATTGCTTCACCGGTCTAAACACATCTGAGTGAACTAACTCGAGAGGCTCCTTTGACCTGTACTCAGAATCTTCATATGGCAACTGGTGCGCTTTCCAATACTGGCATCCAGCACATATTGTATCTTCTCGAACATCAAGCTGTGGAAGTCCTTTGAGCATAGACTTGTTCATCATCACTTTTAACTTTTGGTAGTTCACGTGTCCCAAACGTGCATGCCATAAATCAGCAATTTCATTTTTCTTTGTCTTGACTACGTAAGCTGTTTGAGCTAACATTACATAGATAAACTCTAGCCTTGGTCCCTTCATCAACGGCTTGCTTGTCAGCTTCAAGTTTCAATAGACTTTAACGTCCTTTGGCCCGAACACCATATAATTTCCCAAGGATGTTAATTGTGACACCGATAATAAATTCTTCCCAGGGACATCAAAAACATTCTCCAATTGCACTTCTCTAGAGTTGTATCGAGACACTATTGCCGTCCTTCCAACGTGAGTTATAGGTAGCCTTGAGTCATTTGCAATGACAACAACTCTTTCTCCTTTATACTCCAGCATGTTTAGGAACTTCTCTTTATCCCCTGTCATGTGGTTAGAACATCCGGAATCCACGATCCAATCATCTTTATAATTGATAAATTTATCACTCACCGTGACAAGTGCTTGATCCTCCTTGATAGTAGATGAAGCACACTCTGTGGCCTGGTCCATTACCATCTCCACAATGGCACAAGAAGTTTGAAAGTCCCATTCATCTTCACTTTCAGCTTTTGAGTGAGAGGATGTTGCAACATTTCCTTAGGTTCTCCTGTATCGACATTCTCGAGCAAAATGGCCTCTTTTCCCATAGTTTGAAAATTGGTTATTCTTGCGTCGTTGTGACTTGTCCTCTATGTGGTCATAGTTGTGGTGAGCTCCCCCTTGTTGCCAACTCCTTTCATGTTGTCGTCTCTGCCAATTATCCTGCTTCGGCTTTGCTCCGATTCTTGATCTTGCAGCCTTTGGATCCTTACCCCTTTTATTACTAAAAAGGGCTTTTCTTTTCTTCTTTTATTGAGGCTTTTAGACATCTGCTTGTTCAACGCCTCTTGATTGGCAAGCACATTTTCTAGCTCATTCAAAGTTGGTTCTTTTGACCATCCACGGGTTATAGTAACAAGAGCATTGAACTCAAGAAGCAGCCCATGGACTATAAATCGTCTCATTCTAGTTTCAGTAATTTGATTTTGTGGATCCAAATTTGAAATTTCTTGACATAAAAATTTCACTTTAGTGAAAAATTGACTTACTGTCATGTCGTGCTGCGAGATCAACAATAACTCATTTTCGAGTTATTGGAGTTTGGCATCATTTATCCATGCAAATAATCCTGCAAGATTATCCCACGCCTGCTTCGGTGTCTTCGCATCCTTGATGCGTTGTAATAGATCGTCCACCACCGATATGGACAAAGCATACATTGCTTTTCTTGCTCTGACTTTCCACCTCTTTTAGTCCTCCTCATCTGTTGGAGGTATTGTTTCACTTTCCCCAACGATCTCCCAGAGATCTTGACCGAGTAAATAAAATTGCATTCTAGTACACCATGTACTATAATTATTATAAGTTAATTTTTCAAGAGTACTAACTGAAGTAGAGATATCCTCCATAACAACTTGGTTAAAAAAAATATTAATTAACTAAGAAGGCTTGGTCCCAGACCAATAAATTCCACAGTCCTAGACTGTATACCGGCAGCACCTCGACGTACCGCGATCCTTGATTATGAGCTCTTGAAAAACTGGAAATCGGTCTCTTTTAAAACAAAAGATTCTTTTCTGATGTGGAAGATCAGACTATGCTGCAACAATAGAGCATACTCAGAAATCCTGCTCTGATACCACGTGTAGGAAAATTAGGAGGACTTAATTTAATAAACAAAACTTTTATTTATATTAATAGAACTTAATACAAGAGTGATGACTAATTAATCTCTTACAATTTTCTCTCTTCCTCACGTCACTCACACACTACACAACACTTCTCACTTTGTTGTCTCACAATTTTTTACTTACAATTTTGCTGCACACACTAGCTTAAATACAAGCCCCTATTTATACTTGCTTAGGTCGGTGCAATAAAGTCTAGAAAATTAGTTTCTAGTTGCTACTTCTATAACTAAGATTTATCTAGAGAACTATTACTTCTATAATTTTAATGATATTTCTAGAAGATTTGAGAGTATGTCCGTGAACTCTTCACACATAATTCATAAAGTTTCCTTAATTCATTTGACATCTATTAAATCTTACTAATTCATGGACATACTGCCAAGTGCCAACATCAGCTAGCTAGCTACCTGCCTTATTTTTCCCAGGACAAGATGCGTGCGTCTAGGTTTCCACTTAATTTGGACGTCTGATAGTGGTGGCATGGACCATTATAATTTTTTTTTATAAATGAAGATTTTATTAATAATCCACAAAGTAGTGGATTAAAAGAGAACAGAAGTTCCTATCTAATGGTAAAAATCATAAGGAAAACCAAGGCTACAATACCAATAATTTCCAATAGTACCATCTGCGGATTTATTGAATGTAGAAGCTCAATAAGCGAATGGAGGGTACATATTTAGTGGTCCAACCTTTCCCTTTCACTTTCACTTTCACATGCCTTATTGATTACTATTGATACGGATTTGATATCGGCAAGTGATAATATCTCATTTTTATAGACTAAGATTCAAGTGAATTTAGTTTATATCTCATTTCTATCATTTCAAGAATCTTTTTCTTGTAAAGGACAACCCATAAAACCATGATATTCAAAGTGAATAATTACTCAAATATTTGTTAGAACTGGTTTGTGGATATGATTAGCATCATGTGGTGCACTTAGCAAGGGGAACTTATTGATAAGGATACATATTTTGAATTGTTGTATAGGATTATAATTTATTAGTCTTAGTCATTATCTTGATGTGTTAGTTATCTTAATCTACTAGTATTGTATGTCCTATAAAATGCACTCTTCATACGAAAGTAATACACAATTGATTTTTTCCATTCTGTGAACCTCATTATGGTATCATAGTCATTCTTGGTTTAACCTCTCAAAAAAAAAAATCCTCATATCTTTTTTTTCCTCGTCTTCATCATGTCTTCCATGAGCAGCCCCACCAGCGATCTCGATCCGAAACCAGCTCATCCAGTTCTACTATGTCTTCTGTCATTCCTACACTTTTGAACGGTGTTCATCATCTACTCGTCAAACTCAATTCCTCCAACTAACTTCTTGTTGTGTGTCCCACATGTCTTATATTAAAATAAAAAAGAAGAAAAGAAAGTCAAAAGTTTGGCACCAATTTTTTTTTAACTAGTTGGCAAATTGATGCCAAATAGTAGGATGACAATTGCTTAAACATAGGATTGCTTCTCTTCATTTAAAAACACATCCAACACGTACATGACACACATAATTGTTAGGCACACGGGGGGAGAGAAGAGAAAAAATTGGTGAGGTGTGTGTGAGTTAATTTTGTGTGTTTAAATTCAAGAAAATTGTGAGGGTTAGAGGGTTTGGGAAAAATTCTCTGGGTAGCCTCTGGTATATTTCTTGGGTATTGGGTGTGAGAAAAATACTGTATTTTATATTTTATGGTTGTAATAATTTTTCACATAGTGAATATTTTTCTCGGTTGTCTTTTGACAACAACAGTGGTTTTTCTCTGGTTTTGGAGTTTTCCACGTAAATACTTGTCTTGTTAATTTCTCTGTGGTTGTTTGACTATTTTTCTTATTTTTATTAAAGGTAGTTCATTGGGTAATAGGAGAACTTTTCCCAACAACTGGTATCAGAGCCTTCTTGGGATATTAATATCTACTTATCGTATGCTCTATGGTTGCCACTAAGCTGGACCCTCCACATCAGAAAATAAGTTGGATTATTATTTACTCTATCTTTTTTTTAAAAAAAACCTACAAGTACCTTTGGTGCGGTGAAGTTTTAGTGTGTGTTCTACACTAAAATAAAAGCACTGGAAAAATTTCAGCAACTATATTTGTTGTTGAGAAGTTTGATGGAAAAATTAATTTTTCCTTATGGCAAGCGCAAGTCAATGATTTGTTAATCCAGTATGGATTGTACAAAGTATTGAAGGGAAGATCAATCCCTTTGACCAGCGGAAAAGATTCAAAAGTATCCAGTGATAAAAGTGGAGACTCAGGAAAGTCCACGATGAGCGATGAAGACTGGGAGGAGCTAGATATGAAAGCTGCCAGTCAAATTCATCTCAGTTTAGCAAAGAATGTTCTTGCTAGTATAGTTGGACTATCTACAAAAAAAGTAGATTAGGGATAAACTTGAAAATTTGTACCAGTCAAAGAGTGTTTCAAATAGGCTATATTTGAAGGAACAATTTTACAAATTGCAGATAGAGGAAGGTATAAAAAATTTCAGATTATTTGAGTGTCCTGAATGGAATTATTTCTGAATTGAAGACTCTTGGAGTTAAAACAAAAGAGGAGGATAAAGCCTTGCGACTTATCTTGTCTCTTTCACCTTCTTACAAACACATGCAACCCATTTTAATGTATGGGAAAGAAACTATTATTTACTCAGAGGTGGCAAGTAAATTAATTTCTAAAGAAAGAAAAATGAATGGAGAAATCAAATCTTCAAAAAATTCAGTGTTTGCTGTTTGTGAGTATGGGAAGAAGAAGAAAAACTCTGTGAAGAAAATTGTATGCTGGGGATGTGGTCAAATTGGCCATGTAAAGAAGAACTGTAGGAAATGTGGAGCTGGTTCGGGCAATAGCTCCAGAGAAGAAGATGATATTACCAATATTGTCTCCCTGCAAGAAGAAGATGGTGAATTTAATTAAGGAAAAAATATGTCCTCATGGCATGATTGCTACCACTAGAGATACCATGAAAAAGGACATATGATTGGTAGCATGTCCACGGATTTGCACACGAGCATTGGCTGATGATTATCCAAAGTGTGTGGTGGAATAAAGGAATGTCGATGGCTAATGAACTTTCAGAAAATCAGCATGGAAGATGCACCATAATTTATTAGCATGTTTTTTTTTTCTGACATGGGCTGAGATGAAATTCTTGGAGTCGGTATTGATTCCAAGTGTGTATACTCTTTATGGTGGAGTATGATAATTCTTGTTTAAGAATTGTGATTGTCGGTATTAGACAATGTCTTGGTACTGGTGATTTTTTTTCTTTTAAATATGGTGGAGATTATTGTGGGTCCCCCTCTAATTAGTGAGGCCCACATGTCTTTTTTTTTTAAAAAAAAGAAACAAAGTCAAAAGTTTGGCACTGATTTTCATTTAAAATAGTTGACAAATTGATGTCAAATAGTAGGATGACAATTGCCTATAAATTGGCTTGCTTCTCCTCATTTAAAAACACATCCAACACACACATAGCACACATAATTTTTAGCCACACAGGAGGAGAGAAGAGAAAAAAATTGTTGAGGTGTGTGTGAGCTAATTTTGTATATTTAAATTCAAGAAACTTGTAAGGGTTATAGGGTTTGGGAAAAATTTCTGGGTACCCTTTGGGTATTTTTCCTGGGTATTGGGTGTGAGAAAAATATTGTATTTTATATTTTGTGGTTGTAATAATTTTTCATATAGTGAATATTTTTCTCGGTTGTATTTTGACAACGACTGTGGTTTTTCTCCGATTTTAGAGTTTTTCTCGTAATTCCTTGTGTTGTTAATTTCTCTATGGTTGTTTAACTATTTTTATTATTTTTACTAAAGATAGTCCGTGGGGTAATAGGAAAATTTTTCCCAACACTTCTTTGGCAATTACAGCTTCTTCCCCTCCTAAATAGCTATGACTTCGCAAAATTTGTTGATGGAACCTATCCAGCACCACTGCCAAAATTAATAACCTTCCCAATGCTGTATATTTGGCTTGGTTCATTTAGTGGGAGCTTGGCACTGCTTATTTTTTTCTTATGCACATAATCCGAGACATTTAAAAGTTAGCTTTTACAAAAAGTTTAAAAAATGTTTTTCATGGCTTTTTCTTCATGTGCACTTAATCTAACCTTTAAAAAGTAGATTATTCACAAAACTAAGAAATGAAGCTTTTTCAATAATCTTCCTTTTAGTGCATTGGATTATGTGCATAGCTATAAGCTGTTTTCATAAGTAATGCCAAAATGTGCCTTAGTTTTGAGCTTTCAACTCTATGTCCGAGAATTTTATTCAACAAGTTATCAGATATAAATCTGTCTTTGAGGTGTGGACTAAACTTCATAATACCTATGCATTCGGATCTAAAGCACATATTCAAACTATCAAAGCAAAGTTTTTTAAATTGACAAAAGAAGAAAGTGATCGGTCTATTGCCGCATATACTCGACATGCAAAAGGAATGCATGTTCAGTTGTCAGCCCTTCAGAGTTCAGTTCTTGAAGATGATCTTGTGCAGGTCATCGTTAATCAGTTAGGACTTACCTATCCCCTGTTTGTGCGATCATTGGAAAATCACCTTGATAATGTCTCCTTTAATAACTTATACGGATTGCTTCTTAGTAAAGAAGCCAACTTAATTGTTCAATCTACCTCATCCAAGGATTTTGTTACTCCAACAGCTCATGTGGCGCAGACTTCCTCTTCCAGGTCATCTAATTATCGTGGGAGAGGAAGTAGAGTACATGACCGAGGACGTTCATCTCAGCAATATCAGTTTTAGCCGAAATAACAACCCGACTTGCTTGGTCAAAAGCACCTAATTTTGCTTTTCTGCGTTTTCTAATGGCTCAGGGAATCAGGTTCAATGCCATAATTGTCAAAGATTTGGGCATGTAGCTTGAAACTGATCCACCCCCTAGCAAAATAATTTTTCTCCCCGATCCTACACCAATTTTTCTCCACAATCAGTCTCCAACTATGCAACCTACCACTAGCCGAATCAGCAACAGTAGATCTTGGAGAATTTTCAATATCCGCATGAAAACGTTATCCAGAATAATGTGAAAATTGGCAATGGTAATACCCTCTCTATTTCTAAAGTTGGTTATTCTAATTTTTCTGATCATAATAATATTTTGTCTCAATAATATTCTTCATGTACAGGATTCTTGTTATAATCTTCTTTTTATTCATTCATTTACTAATACTAATTAAGTTTCTATTGAATTTTTTTGAACCATTTTGTTATTAAGATATCCGAACGAAGGAACCACTGTATATCGGCCAGAGTAACGCTTTTATTCCCTAGAATTGGCATATATAGTCGACCCTTCTAAACATGATTTTTTAAGTTCATTAACTCAATGGCATTCTAGGCTTGGACATGACAATTATTGTGTAGTTACAAGTGCTCTTAAACCCTTTTTAGGTCACAATAATTTGTCTTCTCATGGATGTAATGTGAGCAAGAGTCATAAACTTCCATTTCATTTGTCTAATTATCATGCCAGGCTTCCTTTAGATTTACTTTGCTCCGATGTTTGGGGTCCTTCTTCTATACCATTTGTTGATGGGAGTCAGTATTATGTTATTTTTTATGACCATTATTCTAAATATTGTTGGATTTATTTTTTGAAATTCAAGGCTAAAGTTCTCAGTACATTTATTAAATTTTGACACTTAGTAAAAGAATATTTTGATTGTCCTATAAAGTAGTTTCAGGATGATTGGGGAGGTGAATATCAAGCTTTACAGATTTTTCTTCTCACAAATGGCATAACACAACGTAGTTCTTGCCCTAATAAGACACCTGAACAAAATGGTTGTGTTGAATGCAATCATAAGCATATAGTTGAGACCGGATTATCCCTTTTAACACATTCTCATCAACAAACGAATAAAAATATATGAAAATAATTTTGTTTTTTTTATGATATAGGAAAGTTAAATTTGTTTGTTGATTAGAATTTAAAGAAAAAATGTTTAGATCTTGCCACTTTTTTAAAACATGACATATTTTCTAGTATTGATGGTTATGGTTTATTTCGGAATAAAAAGTTTTAAAAGAAATTATAAATATAAAAATTAAAAAAATATTATATTTTATTAAAAAGGTGGATTCTTTTCCAAATGTACGGGTAACATATAAAATATTATTAATTATTGCATTTACTAAAGCCTCAGCGGAATTTTTTTTTTCAAAATTAAAATTGATAAAAACTTACTTATGTTCGACTATGTCATAAGAAAGATTAAGTAATTTAGTCATATTGTCAATTGAAAAAGATTTAATTTGAAAATTAAAATATAAAAAATTAATTAGTGAGTTTGCATTCAAAGGCAAGAAAAATAAAATTTAAATGGTTTTTTCTATTGCTTTTTTTTCTAATCAATAAAAGGACGACATAATAAGTCTTGCTTGCTTAGGCTTTGAATTTGTGGTGATGATTTATGTATATCTAATTCTATTTTATGCTTTATGTGTATTGTTTCTTTTTGAAATTCGACAGTGAAAGTATTTAAAAGACTGAGTATTCTTCACTTTTTCTGAAAGTTAAATAACTTTATTTGTGGCTATTGCAGAGGTGGTTGTGGAAATAGGGTATGCCATATTTAATTTTATGATCCATCGAATAGTGAGGAAACTTATTAGAAAAAAACATGTCAAGTGGAAAGAAGACTCCAATGCTAATCAACGAACCATTATACACGTCCAAAATCTCAGTACAGTACAACCCCATAATAATACACAATAGAACTTTACGAACACATATTTTCTCCCCAAGTCAAGAAGTCAATTTGATCTCTGCGATTTTTATTTTTCTTGAAAGGGCACTGTGGTGGTGGTGTATGGTTTTTTTCTCTTTTGATTAATGGCTGGTAAAGGAGGAGAAGGCCGTGCAATTGGAATTGATCTGGGGACAATTTACTCATGTGTTGGAGTTTGACCACATGATCGTATTGAGATCATTACTAATGATCAAGGCAACATGATCGTGTTGGAGTTTTACAAATTTTTCTTCTCACAAATGGCATAACGCAATGTGGTTCTTGCTCTAAGACACCTTAAAAAAGTGGTTGTGTTGAATGCAAACACAGGCGCATTGTTGGGACCGGATTATCCCTTTTAACAGATTCTCATCAACAAACAAATTAAAATATATGAAAATAATTTTGGTTTTCTTTATGATATAGAAAAGTTAAAATTGTTTGTCGATGAGAATTTAAGGACAAAATGTTTATTTCTTGCAACTTTTTTAAAACATGACATATTTTCTAATATCGATGGTTATGATTTATTTTTGAAATAAAAAGTTTTAAAAGAAATTATAAATATAAGAATTAAAGAAAATATTGGATTTTATTAAAAAGGTGGATTCTTTTCCAAATGCAAATATTATTAACTATTACTGTTACTTTAGCAGCAATGAAAAAAAGTTTTTCAAAATTAAAATTAATAAAATCTTACTAATATTCCAAAAAAAGAAAACAAAATAAATGTGGTGCCTAATTTTTCAGTGCATGTGATATTCGGTGCCTAATTGCTGTGGTATTACGCGTAATCCCTTGCCTATAAATAGGCAGGAGATGTAAGAAGAAATCTCATCCCAGAAGAGAAGAAAAGAAAAAAAATTAGAGAGTTGAATGATTATTTTCTCCTATTATAAAGAGAGATTTTTCAGTGTTTTTTCCTTTATAAATAGAAATGTTGTAACTCCTATTATTTTCTCATAGTGAAATTCTTCTGTCTTTGCCCGTAGTTTTTACCCCGATTTGTTTGGGAGTTTTCCACGTAAAATCTGTGTGTTCTATTATTTTTATCTTTATTTTTCTCAAATTATTAGCGGTGGTCTTGCTCTATCCGGTCCGGTTTTCTCAACAATTGGTATTAGAGCCTGACTTGGGTGTATATATATATCTATTTATTATATGCTCTGTGGCTGCCACTAAAGTGGATCCTCCACATCAGAAAATAAATTAGATTATTATTCACGCTTGTAAGGTGTAAAGAGCCCGGTAGGGGTTTCAAAAGTTGTGGTATTTTGAAAAACAAAATATACCACGAGGAAAAGAAAATTACATGGAGTTTTCCGCTGTAACCCGTTTTTGAAACGGACGTCGGAATAGTAATTTGATGAATAGTAAAATAGTAACTTTTGCATGAATTGTTGCATGGTTACTATTGTAGTATTTTTTTTTTAAAACAAAATATACCACGAGGAAGAGAAAATTAGGTAGAGTTTTTTGCCTCAACCCGTTTTGGAAATGAACGTTGGAATAGTAATTTGATGAATAGTAAAATAGTAACCTGCATGAATTTTTGCATGGTACCACGTGAAAATAAGTGCAGAAAAAGAAAAGAAAAAAAATATGTGCAGCCCGTAACTGTTCATCAGCCAGCGTCACTGTTCATCATCCCGTTACTGTGCAGCCTGTTACGTTCATCAGCCCGATACTATGCAGCCTGTTACTATTCATCAGCCCATTACTGTGCACGTGAAATAGTGGGAGCTAATTTTTTGCTCGAAAATTTTGTGATAGAAGCAATGGCGGCAAAATTTGAGATTGAAAAATTCAACGGGAGAAATTTCTCACTGTAGAAATTGAAGATAAAAGCTGTATTGATAAAAGACAATTTTCTTGCGGCTATCAGTGAAAGGCCGACGACATTCACAGATGACAATAAATGGAATGAGATTGATGGGAATGCTATTGCAAACCTTCATCTGGCACTTGCAGATGGGATCTTGTCCAGCATAGAAGAAAAGAAGACGACAAAGGAAATTTGGGACCACCTCACCAAACTGTACGAGGCCAAGTCGTTACACAACAAAATTTTTCTTAAGAGAAAACTTTACACCTTAAGAATGTTAGAATCTACTTCAGTGACAGAGTACCTCAATGTCTTGAATACTCTATTTTCTCAGCTTACATCTTTGGGCAATAAAATAGAGTTACAAGAATGTGCAGAACTTCTACTTCAATGTCTACCTGATTCGTATGATCAACTCATCATCAATTTAACAAATAGTGTTCAATCCGATTCTCTGGTCTTTGATGATATAGCAGCCGTAATTCTTGAAGAAGAAAATCGACGAAGGAACAAGGAGGACAAGCAGGCAGGTTCACCCCAAGTGGAAGCCTTGACGATGATGAGAGGGAGATCAACAGAATGTGGCCCAAGTGGGAGTCACAATCATGGTAGGTCAAAATCAAGAAGTAAGAAGAATTTTAAATGCTACCACTGTGGTAGGAAAGGTCACCTGAAGAAGGATTGTTGGAGTCTGAAA